>HE669897.1:0-45780 GCA_000313835.2 Heliconius melpomene melpomene
CAGGCAGCCACCTGCTTGCTTTTCATCAGGGACAGAATACCCTATTCAGCATTAACCACAAGCTCGAAAAAAAAACCCGCCTGTCTTTATAGCAACGAAGATTTAGATGCGTTTGCACGTATTGGATAATTGGAGTTGAACGTATTATTTCAGCGCGATATATTTGGTTTCATATTTTTTGTAGTAGTTATTAGTAGGTAGGTTTTTGTTTATAATTTCTTTCGTTTAAAAATAGTCATTTAACTATCTAAAAATAGTCATTTAAATATATTTTAATAAGTACTTGAAAAGATTAGTAGCACAGATTTAAAATTACGGTACCTACTAAAAATCCTTGCTATGAAAAACAATTGAAAAATCCTTATTGAAACTACGAAAATGCGGGTTGCATTAGGGTATAATTAATTTTCACATTATCTTAAGTGCTTTGCAAACATACATTATATGAATAATCCAGTAGTAAAAGCGGGCGAAGCCGCAAGAGGGTCGCTAGTGTTATATAAATTTAATATATTAAACTAAAATACAAGATGAAATGTTATAAAAAAAATTTTTTTTTTTTTTATCTTCATAATTTTTCTTGCATAGCAAGTTAGACAGAGGGAATCCTAATGTTGATACTTCATTCTCGACTTTTCGCTCAATTTTTCAGCGCTTCGACTACCAGACGGAAAAATAAAAGTAAATTAAATATAATCATTGCCCTAAGTAGGTATTGAATCTAGGACAATCGTTTTTACAAAACGCAACCCCACTGAACCACTACGATCTCAATTACTTTCACTTATATAATATACATTATCCTATCCTATATCATATAAAACAAAGTCGCTTTTTGTGTCTGTCTGAACTTTCTAACTCTTCTTCTTCTAAACCACCCATTACATGTATTCTATAATTATGTATATTTATCTTTTTTATTACCGGTCAATTTCCTTCGTGTGTTTTCCATACAACGTGACATTGGCGAAATGAATTGTGCTCAACTGGCACGCTCGAAACGCCATATTTCGAGAAATCAATCAATCTAAACCACCCAACGGATTTTTATGCGGTTTTCACCATTAGGTCGAGTATTTCTCAGGGAAGGTTTATATATAGTTTATTATTTGTAAATTCTTATGGAAATTAACATAAATACGATAAATGTGTCAAAAGTCCTACCCGTTGAGACACTTTCGCGCATGCGCTGCTTTATTGGTAAGTACTACATGAAAATAATGTACTGAAGTATTGTTCCTCTTAATAAGATCTACAAAAAAGTCCCCGAGAGCATATTTTTATCTTTTAAGGATAACGTGTAGTGATCATATTTCTGTCTAAAAATAGTAATTTCAATATATTTTTTATTGTGAGGGATATTTTTCCATAATAGTATTAATCCTTATCCTTTAAAATACTTTATTAATTTTCTACGTTAAACGAAGATAAAATTTGCTTTTTACACTTTTTCGAAATTGCGAATAGTTTTAGAGAAAAACGCATTTAATTGTTGACACATCACGCCGTTGACTCATCAGCTGTGCCGACTCAAGTTTTACTTATCCCTTACTCTCAGCATATAAATAAGTATATTAGTTACGTTGGCCATTTAATGTAGATCAAAACTGTCTTTTACTGTTTTTTCATTTTAATAAGTACTTTAGAAGTTGTTACAATATCAAAACATCCTTGCTGCGAAACGCGCCTCGCGACGTTTTGCTTATACAAGCGCGTCATGAGCAGTCATCGGTGGTTCCGTGGTAGAATGCTCGCCTGCCACGCGGGCGGCCCGGGTTCGATTCCCGGCCAATGCATTCTATTTAATTTTCCTCACAGGCAGCCACGTAGTGCTTGCTTTTCATCAGGGACAGAATACCCTCTTCAGCATTAACCACAAGCTCGAAAAAAAAAACCCGCCCGCTATAGAGGTATAGCAACGAAGATTTAGATGCGTTTGCACGTATTGGATAATTGGAGTTGAATGTATTATTTCGGCGCGATATATTTGGTTTCATATTTTTTGTAGTAGTTATTAGTAGGAAGGCTTTTGTTTATAATTTCTTCCGTTTAAAAATAGTCATTTAACTATCTAAAAATAGTCATTTAAATATATTTTAATAAGTACTTGAAAAGCCCAAAATCCTTGCCGAGTAAAGCAATTGGAAAATCCTTATTGGAACTACGAAAATGCGAGTTGTATTAGAGTTTAATTAATTTTTACATTATCTTAAGTGCTTTGCAAACATACATTATATGAATAATCCAGTAGTAAAAGCGGGCGAAGCCGCAAGGGGGTCACTAGTTCAAATAATATTCCCCTGTCGAGAAATTGAACCCAGAGTCATAGTGTATAGTCAAATTTTTCATAATCATACTACAATAGCGCTTATATAACAAATGTTGAAATAATAATATCTTTTAACTTTATATATGTATCTTGTGAAATGCTGAAACTTTTGTGAAAGCTCAGGAAGCTGATGGTGTTAGTCAACAAATTAATATTGGCTGACAGCTGCCAACCACTCAAACCCTGCGGCCAAAAATAACTACGTTATTCAAAATATTTTGTTCCTAAGCCGTTTCTACTTGAAAGTGGATAGCGTAATTTGTTATTATATATTTTCATTTAGAAACTTATTAGATTACTTATAAGAGGCCATCGTAGCACATCGGCACAGTGTCTGTCTGTAAACTTGAAGATAATGGGTTTGATTTCCACTAGGGGAAATTAATGGACAAACAATGTGTTTCCGCAAGTCCATTAATATATTAATGTTTTTTTAATTTCATGGTTTATCCCGTCGCGCTTAAGTCGTACGCTTGTGCCTCTGCGCTACGACTGGCCTTGATATGCCTGGCCTGTATATCAATAATATATGGTATATAATAAAATATTTGAACTAAACAAATTCTTAAAATTCGTACAAGGCCATTCATATAGAAACTCAAGTTCCAATCGATCGGTTCCAACGATATGGGTTCCACAAACCAACTAACAACGCGCACACCGAGCTATAAATACACAAATTCAACAAAAATAAATTTGAAAAATTCAACCATAACTTTTTAGGTTTCACCAAGTTCAAAAGCGGTAAACCTAAAACCGATCGTTTGTGAAGAATTTTCCCATTTCACGAACAGCTGTTACCGACTCTATAAAACGCTACACAATACGAAACACCGGATGGGGGACAAGTCGGGCGTGACTAACCAAGTTTTATCTAGACAAGTTCTAGCCCGCAATTACGTATGCTTGGACTGTAGTCCGAATTAGCGATTATTTAAAAAATGGATTTTATATCTTATACGACGTAACATCCAATTTTTTCAAGTTTCTCTTAGTGCCCCCTTACTCTTCTTAAGCAACTCTTAAGGAATATTTGAAAATTCTAAGTTCTACTCCGCATACCGGCTTCTTTCAGAAAGATAGTATCATAAGAGTTTTATATTTTTACATAGATACTTGGCCCAAAAAAAAATTACAATATAAAAACTAAGTCGTGACTTATTTCTTTTGTAAAATGCAGGCACGATTGCTAAGAATCCATGCAATTTGTATTTATGAGGTCGTATTAGATACGTCGAATGCAATATTACGTTGCATTTATGTTGTTTGTGATTTCCTCGTTTTTAATGGAAACGCTCGATTTACTTTTTAACTTTTGGTAGCTACGATACTAGTGTATAATATAAAGAATACTAAAACTACATTTAGACAAACTTAACTAGGCTAAATTTAGTTTATATGTTTTTTTAGGATTCCGTACCTTAAGAGGTAAAGAAGAAAGAGGTCGATATCCCCTAGTAGTACAAAAAAATAAAGCTTCTAAGTCAACGCAATAAAAATATACAAGCATTTATCCTACATTTAATTGCAAACTTATAATTTAATTAAATTAATACTTTATTACTTTAATATTATTAATAATAATGAAATATTTTATTATTATTACACACTATACAAAAAAGTAATTTATGTCGAATAAATTTCAAAACCAGCCAACAAATAAAATGTTGCTTAAAATATACGCATTAGCAGAAACAAAATACGAATGAGTAAAAACCGACCCGCAGACCATAAAATTTCTAACGAGCTAAGATTTTTGTACCGTACCAATTTATTGTAAGTATTATTATTTTATTAATTTTTCTATTTTTTATTATTTTATTTTCAATATTAATAAATAAGGATAAAAAAGCATAGCGTTGAATTCCGCTAGTCAACCCAAAATCTTTGAAGTTAGACACGGTCAGTGGTCTTAGCACTAGATGCTCCTTTCCTTATCCTTTAATTTACTAGATAGGTGATCCTGTAAAAAAACACTACCATATATTAAAAATAAAATAAGTAGATTTTGGGAAAAACCTATAGGGAAAACCGCTTATTGCGGGCCAGACGAAGATAAATCAATGACAAATCACACCCTTATACAATTTTCGTAGCAGGGCAGTAACGGTCCAAGCAATGTGTTCTCGTATGTGACAACGTAATCGGTAGGTTTCTTGGACATATGAAATTAAACTGCTTGATTTGTATGTCAATTTATCTATACTTTTTGGGCTTTCCAACTAAATTATTAGGAAACATCTTCGCTTACTTAGGTTTTCTTTTTTAATTCATATTTTGTATAAACGTAAGAAATCTAGTAGGGCCGTCGTGGTACAGGGGCAGAAGGGTGTGACAGTAATGCGACGGTTTTGCGATCGATTCTCGCTCTGGCAACAAGGCAAATAAGGGCAGCGTTGAGTTCTGCCACTCAACACGAAAAAATCGAGGTATTACAATGAAATACATATTACACTGAAATACACTTACATGTCATAATGAAACACCCCCCCATTACAACGTCAATGAGATCATCCATACCTATATTATAAATTTGAAAGTAACTCTGTCTGTCTGTCTTTTACGTAATCAGGGCCAAACCGCTAATTTAATTGTGATAAAATACTCATATAGAGATACTTGAGGGTCTCGGGAGGAACATATTTGTAATATTTTCGATATATACTAATATATTAAAATACTTATTAATTTGACATGCAATTTATTCCGCCATGTTAATAACAACTGTCGTTGCTAAGCAACGATTTGCAAAGTTTGTTGTTAGAAAACGTCACTCAAAATGAGCTTTCTTAACGCATCTCTTTATTGAAAATAATTTCATAAATATATTTAATAAATATTCGTATAGTTCAAGCGGGCGTAGCCGCGTACGGGTCCACTAGTTAGTATATAATATACATTAACTAAAATTGGAAGGAAAAGGAATGTATGAATCACTAGGTAATACGTCTTTTCTATCAATATAATACATTGTTCTATACGAAGATTCCCAAAATATATAAAAGCGATGACAGCAACTTTTTACAAACTCATGTTACTTTGGAGTGACGCCAACCAAAGTTATCTGTAATCTTTGAATAGCGATAGACTAAAAATACTTACAAAAAATAAAATATACATTCAAAAAATATAGCAGACTTGGAAACAATTCTATAGATAGATGAATATAAGAAAAGATTTCCTTTTTCGATAAGGCATACATTTATACGTAGAATTACTTAATTTTGATCGGAAAAGTTCCATTTAACCAAAAGTTAAGACATACTATTAACAAGTAATAGGCTTCACTTGGGGCTGTCCGCCGCGTCCAATAAGGCCGATTGACAGCGAGGCGGGCTTATTAGAGAGGTTTCTATTACACGGCTGATTGATGAAGATAGGTCCGAATGAAATAAATTTCCTACGTCAAATGTCTTTATTGTACTACAATGTGATTAAAAGAAAATCATTCTGTAATGCATAGAGTAATTTGACAATAAATAACTATTGTGGCCTTCCTGGGGCACTCCTGTAAACTTCACGGTTCTAGGTTCTATTCCCATTCGGGGGTATGCAATATTTAATATTTTTATTTCCTCGCTCTGGTAACGAGGCGAAACGTGGCCACGGGAATTCGGCGGAAAGTGAGAAAGGGAAGTGTGTTAATGGGAACGGAGCATCTTAACATTAGGTTCCCAGATTTCAGCCAAGCTTTGTCTTGTTACCAAAGCAAAGAAATCCCCCAACTGATAATTACCTATTAAATTATAATCGTCACGTTTACAAACGTCACGTAAACAAATATTTTACTAACATTTCAACATATAGCACAAATGATTGGACAGATCGAGCTGAAATCTGACACCCAGCTACCAGCAGGTACTACAAACATCCGTTCAGATTTTGTTTTCGAATTGTAGTCTATAAAAGAGTGACATGGGATGTCAAAATTCGTACGAAAAAATGTTATTCTGTAGATTATTTCCCACGAAATGTCGACTCCATTCGAACAAAGAGAAAATACTGCTTTTATGACTTTTCCACTAATTTCAAAATGTTTGTATGAATATCCCTAGTTTATTTTTATTTTACCGAATAAAATTATATCCCGTGAAGTAATTGGGTTTAAAAAGCAGAAAGACAAGAAAAATGGCAATGCCTCTAGAATTCGATGGAAAGTGGGGAACTGTGGGAACGGAGCGTCTTAACATTAAGTCCCCACTGTTTACCCTGTTATACAGTGTGAAACTTAATAAAAAAAAATTATAAAACCCGACTAATAATTACCTATTTATTTACCCCCGACTGATATACCCGACTGTATAAAATTAAAAGGAATATAAACAAACCCAATAGTTTATTAGGATTAACAGTCGCCTTTACAGCCACACGCCTATGCCGACTGGCCTCTCTATACATATTGATATCTAATAAATATAATCTTATAACGTTTAAAAATCCAATGGTTCCTTACCTTGAATTTGTAATATTTTTTAGTAAAATATACTTACGAGTTGACTTTGAACAGGTCACTTATATTTTGATAGCACCTCAGCCTTGACTCTCGTCGATGTAAATATTCGCACAGAAATACAGTATTTCTGGCAGGCATTTCATTCTTTTGACATTTCTAATTATTTTCGAGGGTTGTTGAGGTAGAAGAGCCTATACAATATATGTATAAAGTTACCAGATGGCATTGTAAATGCTTACGATTGCGTAGTATTTACATTTAAAATATTCGTATTTATTTAGACAGCATATAATAAAATTGGAGAGTCTCAAAAGCAGTATGACAAGAACCATCAAATATTATAAGGACCTTCGCGTTGGGAGGACAGTATAGAGAGATACTAATATGTATTTAAAAGGGAAGCAGTTGGACTAAGGACTTAATTGCACATTAAAATAATAAGTATTATTATATCTTGAACTTCTTAACACAAAACACCGAAAATGATTAAGGCATGAATAAAATAATTTATAAAATCTTTTCTATGATGCAAAAACAATCAACAATCATAGATATTGGATTAATTAAAAGAAAAATAATAGCTCTTCTAAAAGAACTCTCATTTTACTGTATTTTCCGTACAAATACCAAATAAGGTTTTTTGACGTCTCATTTGTGGAATCGCTCGAGACCGAGTGGAACTGCTCTATTTCGTCAAAAATTCCATCGGGAGGAAACAAGGGACGTGTCTTGTTCTAATATATTTTTTTACGGTCAGATGTGAACGAGGAATTTTTCGATAAGAATTATATCTATATACGAATATATATATATATTGAAAACCCTTGCGTAACACAGTAACAGTTAGACAACGCATAGATGAAACTATTGGAATTTAGAAAGTCGAAATTTTGCTTGTACGTAGTCCAATTCTAAACCTACCTAAGAATATACACTAAGAAATGATTTCTCGACAAAAAATGTAATTATTTTTTCATTTTATGTCTTACAGTTCAGATAAAAAGTTGTAGGTCTCGATTAGTTTATTTTTATAACACAATCAAAAATTTATAAGTGCCTTTATATGTAATGTTATAAAAAAAAAATGGGAGATATTTTCAATATTATTGAACCAAACAAATCGTTTAGCTTTGTTTTCAGACAGTATTAGAAAATAAAGTTCTGGTTCAAATAATCTTTGTCCATTTTTGCCGTCAAAGACGCAATATTCGGTCTGGGTGAAAGAAATAAAAGGAATAATTTGTTGTCAGGTTTCCTTTGTTTACGACAAGAGTTGCGGTAGACGCGTAAACAAAAATTACCACGAACAAATTGAATGGTGTTTTAAATAAACTTTTTGAAAAAATAAATTTGGTTTGTTAAAAGATAGTCAAAGTGAATCTAATAAATAGAAATAGCTGATTTTAGTAGAAATCGAAGCAACGACCATCGCTATAACAGTCTGGAGCTATCCTTTTTAATAATGCGTGGGTTAGCTAAATAAACAGAAAAACTTTTCTAATTTAATTAATAAAAGACACGGTACTACATAGAACTGCCGTGGTCCAGTGGCACAGCGTCTGGCTGTAATCATGACGGTTGTGGGTTCGAGAGTGCTAATTATTTTTAATTTTTCCCTCTGGCAATAAGATAAAGCGAGATTTAGAGTCCTGCCACTTACAATATGTGGGGTACAGCGAGAAATAGTTTTGTTGTAGAAACTATATATACTATGTAGAAACATTATAAAATGAAATATTTATTAATAGACATTGCTTGGAAATTGCAATTTTGGAGAGGATCCTTGTCACATGAAACAGATAATCTCATGCCGTTGGCCATTTCACGTGAACGTGACATACATACATGAATTTATTAAAAAAACATAAAAACAGCAACCACTATATTTACAGTTTTAAAGCTGGACTAGAAAAACTATTTGTGGTAGAATATCTTTATTAGGTATCTTTATATCTAGGTTTTTCTAGGAATATCGGTAGTTTCATTCTGTGTTTTGTTCCCAGAACTCCAATTACATTAAATTTTTTTTAGCTTTACGCTGTACTAAGGGCAGAGGATACCTGGGCAGAGGAAACCTAGTGTTTTTCATTCCCATTAAAATACTTCTGATTCCCATTTTCCACAGAATTCTGGAGGCAATTCGACTTACGTAGCGTAATTAAACACCGCGCGTTGTGTCGTTACCAGTTTAATTTACTCGACTAGGAATCGCTTTTACAGTCGTTTCTGACTGGCTGATACATTTCAAATTGAATAGCAAATAAGCATAATAAAACCGTAAGCAAAAAAGCTTTAGTGTTATATTAATCAATAAAAAAATCCTGACTCAATAAGACCTTCGTATCCGCCGGTCCCATCTCAGACGGAGTTCATGTAAATAATCCTACCAATAGACACCCAACCTAATAATATACAAGTACGATATATTGGTAGACTATTTTAGGAATACTTTGCACGTCGCTATATCTTTTTATGGTGTTCGTTGATATAGAAATAAGTGAGTTTGATATTTTGTGTACAAAAATAATATATAAGTTATTGGGCGCCGCTTCATGGTGAACCGGTACATCATTCGACTGTAAACTGGGTGGTTGCAGGTTTGATTCTCATAACAAAAAATGAATTATTGTCATTCTTTCTCTCTCATAAGACAAAACGCGGCGCAGAGTTCTGCCGATTAACACGCAGTGTCTCGAAAATTGATCGATGTCTTAACACTGGGTAGAGGGAATGTCTATTTTGTAAAAACAAAGAATATATATTTGTAGATGATTTGTAACCTGTAACTTTATATAAAGTCCTCAAAGTTCTTGTAAAAATTTCAAAAATACCCTAATAATTTCAAATATGTTGTCAGTCAAAACATTATGTTAAATATTTATTTAACAATGTAAAAGTTGTCTTGGCATATTGGGGATCGAGGGTACGAATCATTTTCCCCGGTCTGGTAGACATTCTTTCAATCAAATGGAATCTATCTTAAAATACAATCAAAATTAGTACAGGCTGTAGTATCATTGTAATTAAGTCGTCGTTTGTTCGAGTCTCGGAAAGCATCATTATTGATGCAACGTTGGTCTGAACGTAGGGTTGACTCTTGTGGAAATCCATTTTCCTCTAGATGTACAAATTGAAAGAATATTTTTTTTATTTCACGCTGTAACGCCAATACAGTAGGATAGATAGAAGGAACTTAGTGTTAAGACACTCCTGTCTCAATCCTCCATTTTGACAAAATTTTCGTAACTTTACCGCGTAGCTCAATGTATAATTTATAATTTCCCCCGAGTGAAAATCGAACTTGCAACTTTATCAGCTTTAAACGTAAGCGTTTCGAGTGAAACTGTATGCTGCTAGACCACAGTCACTTAAAATTATTGTTTTTCCATTTCATTTTTTCATTTTCATTCCATTCCATTCCATTTTGCTTTATCTATATCAATAAATAGTTTGAGATTTCTCTGAAAATGGAATGAATCATAATTATAATATTGACGTCGATGTAAACCCAGTTATCTCTAAAATATATAATTATTTAGTATAATAATTCTAAGTTTCCTTACGACTGAATAATATATAACACCTAATACATCGCAACTAGCTCTTAGGTCAAGAGGTCAGTCAAATCAATAGAAACGTTAACGGTTTACCATAGACAAATCAATATTATATATATTTATTTATTTCCCATAACGACTTTGAGATTTAATTTTTCTTATTCTTGTATTATTATTATATTATTGTTGTTATTATCCTGCAATTATTATTATTATTAATATTTTTATCGTCAATATTATGAAAACAAGCACTAACAAAGATTTTATCAAAAAATTTGAACACCAACCAATTTACTGCTCTAGTGGTTTTAAAGTGGTATTTTGTATCAATATTGCCTTTTACTCGCTATTCCTTTTAAGGGATGGAGCGAATGTATGAATATACAAATATTTGTTTTATATTTAGGGTTTGACTTTATGATGGCGGTCATAACTCAACTTTTTAGATTGCTTTTGCCATTTCAAACTAAAATTAGGGTGGTCTTCGGAGTTTTACGATGGTTAATATATGTATTACTTTATAAGAAAATATTTCTTTCTATATTATTAGATATCGAAATCGATATCGATATCGTTGAGTATTAGATATCGAAACTTAACGCCGCGCTCTCTGAACAGCGATATCAGTATTATATAATTTATACACAATTGGGAATCAAATCGACAACCATCATACGTGCACTCAAATGCTTACCATTAAACTATACTGTTTTTTTTCTATTTTAAGAACAAATATTGTAATTTTTATTTTCGTTAACCCTAGATATCAAGTGACGAAGCATGACGGACCAGTTCATGCCTTGAGCTGTCCAAACAACGGCTGTTATTTTTGGGTTAAGTGGAGATGGGTATAATTAATTCTCGTACGCTTAAATATATTATAGTAGTGGACTAATTAATTTTGAGGGTAGTATTACATACTGTTTTTAATAGACCAGCAACCGTTTAAAATTTGACCTAATTGAATGGTTTCTAAAATAAAATATTATTATTATTTATTATATTTGTTAGAATTTAATAATTGTAAATTTTAAAAAGTCGTCTTGTTTTACATATTTTGTCATTTTATTTTTATTAACTTAATACTATTACTGTAAATGTACGCACTTATCAATAGGTAAATAAATAAAAAAAGATAAAGAGATAAAGTTTCTTAGTATATCATGGACCACCTTGCGGGTGTTCATCAAATTGAAGAGTGCCCAACGAGCCCAAGAGTAAATTTATTGGGCCCCTTTAAAGTGGGAAGTAACGTTGCCTCCATTGTCTGAGTTATTTTCTCAACTTAAATAAATTATTATTTATTATACATATATTAAAAGTCCTTGAGGCAAGTCGTGGCTTGTGCAAGCAAGCTTGTGACTGGAAACAGTTGTGCAAACTTTGTGGGTTCGATTCGCACTCGAGGAAATAAAATATTTAATATTTTCATTTCTTCCCTTTGGTGTTGAGGCAAAGCGCGGCGTTGATTTCCGCCACTCAACACGCAATACCTCCAGAATTTAGCGGAGAATAGGAAGCAGATTGCCTTAACCCTAGGATCTCTCCGCCTACCGTATTACACGCAGCACAGCGTAAAGCTAAAAAATATATAAATTCTACGAGAATGGCACTTGGTACCCAATTTCTGCCAAAACTTCAGTACAATATGGATATTATTTTCCATACGTTCGATTTCAATTGGAAAAAACTTTCGAATCCGCCCGCCCGTGAAACGGCTTTGATTACTTATGACCCAATTTTATTCACTGAAAACACGGACGTATTATATAGTCGCAGGTACTATTCGGATTTTTACGATGCTGTTAACTTTAGAGCTGTTATTAACATAAGTTACGATAGTAATAGAAGAAATCTAATATACATATTATTTTAATAAACTTGTTAATTATGTTTCCGAAAAAATATAATAAAAACGTATAACTTAAATAATATGTATTACTCAAATATATAAATTTTCTACCTTTCAAAGGCAATCATTTAATATTACATCCTCATACATTTGCTAATAGTCGCTAAAGAAATTATACAGTTTGTTTATTCTAATTTAAATCACTTCTTTTATTTCCATAATAAGTACTTAAGGAACATGCGTCATTCTAATGCGACGTTCTTACGTACTTACTTCTTACTTGAGATAACATTTAGATAAGAACAAAGCAATTAGAACAATAGTATTATGAATTCGTTCACAGTCACAGCCCACGTAAACTGGGAAGCCATTTCATAAATGTACAAATTGTTTGTGCGTGATGTCGCTTATGTGAACAGGCTGTTATTAGGCTACGACAATATAGTGACGGTACCCCTGCTAATGTGTCATACATGTTTGAATTATGGAAGGAAAAAACGACAGGAATTTAAGTTGATGTATTTGGTTCGCTGGTTTTTTCGGAGGCTTTTTTGGTCATAAACTCTCAAATACTAAGTAAGGCACAGAAACACATTTTATCCATCTTTAATATTTTTGTTTTTTCTATGTTTGTACGCACTTATCTCTGGATCTATAGGACCTATTAAATAGTTTGAACGCTGGAACAACTGGAACTGGAATCGTAATGGACTAGACAATTTTTAAATGTTTGTCTCCTTATTTGATTGCTGGGAAGAGTATCAAAGCTCGAACTTAACTCGACTTGACCCAACTCAAAAATTATCTCATTGTCCTTCGAAGACTTTTATTCCTGGTCAAAGTGGCGAGCGAGGGCGTTCATTATATATAAAAGTCCTATTTTTTCATAATAAACAAATAGTAATGAATCATAGATGACATAGCATCAATTGTATGCTATCTACAACAATAATAATATTAATACGATAAGAAATAAATCCTTTTTAGAAGTATTATCATAAACATCGATGCTTTTATTGACAGTGGTTATTATTTTATTCATATAATTATTATTATTATATTGTTAATATATTAATTTATTACGCCTATTAGATAGACAACAATCAATATTTAAAAATAAAAAGAGCTGAAAACTTAAACTTTTATTAATTATCTATTTAGAATTATAGTGATTTCTAGCGTAAAACATTAAAATTGTCATAGCAAAAAATCATTCTCTAAATATAATTGGACGGAAAATGGAGGACAGAGTTTTAACACTAGGTAAGTGATAACACCCTCTGTCTAACCTGTTATATAGGGGTACAGCGTAAAGTTAAAAAAAATTGAAACAGAACTCTCCTACACTACTTATGTACTTATACACTTACATTTTATTGAGACTCTCTCTATACAACATCTCAGACGTGTCAAGAGAGCGGCTCAAATTGAGCTACGTTTGAAATTTTTATACAGTACCTACTTCAATACATTTATTATTTTTAATTAGTAAGCCACACTTTCTAAAATTATATTATACTAGCGACCCTCTTGCGGCTTCGCCCGCTTTTACTATTGGATTATTCATATAATGTATGTTTGCAAAGCACTTAAGATAATGTGAAAATTAATTAAACCCTAATGCAACCCGCATTTTCGTAGTTTCAATAAGGATCTTCCAATTGGTTTACACAGCAAGGATTTTTAGTAGGTACCGTAATTTTAAATCTGTGCTACTAATCTTTTCAAGTACTTATTAAAATATATTTAAATGACTATGTTTAGATAGTTAAATGACTATTTTTAAACGGAAGAAATTATAAACCAAAACCTACCTACTAATAACTACTACAAAAAAGATGAATCCAAATATATCGCGCTGAAATAATACATTCAACTCCAATTATCCAATACGTGCAAACGCATCTAACACATCGTTGCTACAGAGGCAGGCGGGTTTTTTTCGAAATTGTGGTTAATGCTGAAGAGGGTATTCTGTCCCTGATGAAAAGCAAGTACTACGTGGCTGCCTGTGAGGAAAATTAAATAGAATGCATCGGCCGGGAATCGAACACGGGCCGCCCGCGTGGCAAGCGGGCATTCTACCACTGAACCACCGATGCGTGTAAGCAAGGCGGGCGCGGCGGACGCATGGCGAGTAGCGAGCCGTTTCGCAGCAACGATTTTTTGATATTATAACAACTTCTAAAGTACTTATTAAAATAAAAAACGGTAAAAGACAGTTTTGATCTACATTAAATGGCCAACGTAACTAATGTACTTATTTATATGCTGAGAGTAAGGGATAAGTGAAACTTGAGTAACATACAGCTGATGTGTCAACGGCGGGATGTGTCAACAATTAAATGCGTTTTTCTGTAAAACTATTTGCAATTTCGAAATATTGTAAAAACCAATTTTATCTTCGTTTAACGTAGAAAATTAATAAAGTATTTTAAAGGATAAGGATTAATACCATTATGGAAAAATATCCCTCACAATAAAAAATATATTGAAATTATTATTTTTAGACAGAAAAATGATCACTACACGTTATTCTTAAAAGATACGAATATGCTCTCGCGGACTTTTTTGTAGATCTTATTAAGAGGAACAATACTCCAGTACATTTTTTCATGTAGTACTTACCATTAGAGCAGCGCATGCGCGAAAGTGTCTCAACGGGTAGGACTTTATACACATTTATCGTATTTATGTTAATTTACATAAGAATGTACAAATAATAAACTATATATAAACCTTCTACGAAAAACACTCGACTTAATGGTGAAGACCGCATCAAAATCCGTTGGGTGGTTTAGAAGAAGAAGAGTTAGAAACAACAGACAGACACGAAAAGCGACTTTGTTTTATAAGATATAGGATAGGATATAGCTAAACATATTTTTTTATCCTGAGTAAATAACACTTAAAAAAATAATAATAATAACGTTGTATTTACTAAAATTATAAAACACGTAATGTATTATTTTTCTTTCTTTTCTTTAATTCATTTCTTTTATTCTTATATATGTTCAAGGAAGAGCCGATGGTATTTCAAATCTGATTTTTTTATAAATTCAATTACTATGAAAATCTTTAAGAATATAGAAATTAAAAGCTGTTCTTACTTTTACTCGTTCTACTTAATATGACTAAAATTTTAAACCACCTGGGACTCATCAAAACTTTAAAGTTCGAAACTTGGCGCTAGTAATTAGACCCTAGGTAATAGCCGCGCAAGATTCTGTGACAGTTCTAGTATTAACAATGATTTTTTTTATTCCTTACAAATTCATATTATTCATATGTTGAATTGGTTAATATTTTTTTTAGTTAAAGCTTTAAATATATATATATATACTAGCGGCTCGCGGTTTCACCCGCGTGAACTATGTTATTATTAATTTCTGTCTCCATGACTACGTCCTAATGACGTCTATGCAAAATTTGAGACTCCTAGCATTTGTAGTAACGAAGTTTCATACAAACTTTCAACCCCAAAAACAACCCCTTAGAAATCGAATATTGCAAATTCCCGTCTTAGCGAGCACCTATGTCCTATAAGTAACTCCTAGGCAAAATTTGAGATTTCTAGCACTTGTAGTTTCTGAGATTTCGTGATGAGTGAGTGACCTTTCGATTTTATATATATAGATATACAAATAAGATATTATATAGATAGATAGATAGATAGTAATGATACATGGTATACGACTTAAATGGTTAGAAATAACTTAAAATATATTTATTTTAAATTTACAAACAAAATGACACGTTTTTATTAAAATCCATATTTTTTTTTATTAAAAATAATGTTATGTACGATACATAACCACTAACACTTCGTGTAGCTATAACTAGACCAACTCTCAAAGAAAACCTATAAAGAAAGTTAAACATAATAAAAGTAACAGAAGTAGCGAGAGTTCGCCGCCGCGCGCCGTGGTATGTGAATATATAGCTTAATTGGCAGGTTGATACACACTGATTGAACTTACAATATATTTGTATGTACTTATTTAATAGTTTAATGTTTTAATTGCGATAGTAAAAGTACTTTTACGCCTTTAAATTGACAATATTGGTACAAAGAAAATAAAAAAAAGATGTTTTCGTGGTAAGTGAAAAGTATGTGCTGGTGGCAGCCACCAGGTCAAAATTTTCCTGGAACTCTCCTCATGATAAATGAGGAAGAGAAAGCACAGTGAGGATATGTCTCTTCGTAAAGCCAAAGTGTAGCATAGCTTGACGTTATATGCAATTAAGCAGTTTAAGCGCCATATGAGGCACAACCCCGATCGTATGCCGTATTATTACCTAATTTATGCTTATTTCTTTGATGTTAACTTGGCCTTGCTTCATATAATTTAACGATCAAAACTATAATTCTATAATTTCATTTACTAATTCATATAAACTAGTTAAAGTTATATGTCATATTTATGTTCATGGCCTATGAAATTATATGAAAACATTATGAGACTGCCGAATATCATCGAATTTACATTTATGTTTTTTCAACACAAAGCTTCATAAAATTCTCCTTCTTTAGATCCAATACTGTGTAGCTATTTTACATAATTTATGAAATTTATTCCCGAACGTTCGCTTTTTTACTCTAATGCATGTGTTATGAAAAGAACATGTGAATTAAATATTCATCTCAGCGCTCCGCACTTCGGCAAGGATTTTAAAAACGTTTTTGAGTTCTATTATCTAAGACAATATGGCTGTAGTACTTTTACGTCTTTTACATTTTTTCTCAGTTTTGCCCTAGCGATATCCTGGGAAAAGGCCAATAGCCAGAGGAGCCCAGTGTCCAATATTGGCTTTTACTAACTGCGTTTTAGGCAGTCATTACGAACAGTAAAAACTTGTAGAAAGACTCACAAGTACTAAAAACCAAACCATTTTTTGTTAATGATTTACATTTTGAATTAGACTGTTCTCTACTGACTAGAAAGAAGGTTGAAAGGTAGACAGCATACCAAGCATTCATTACAATTATTTATATGTCTCAATCAATGGATATACACAACTACAAGAGAGCAAACCAAAGTGCTGGAACTTTCTTATGCATAATAAATTCTTTAGCATTAATAATTCATTCTACACTTGAGCCAAGTTTCAAGGAGCTTGACTTCTCCGTGTCAGTATGAAATCTGAAGTGTAAATCGAGTTTCTTTTGATCTTATACGCCAATATCCATATCGGAAGAACATTCAAAATATATATTTTCCTCGTAGCTTTTAAGGAATTTTTAGACTATATTTATAAGAAACGCTGTTAAAGGGAAAATGTGAAAGTAAGTATATATGTATTTTTTAGCTTCACGCAATGCTTCCCCATATAGTGTAGTAGGCAAAGGGAACCTAAGGTTAATTGTTTTATCGTCTTACCAGAGCAAGTACATTGTTTTGTTTAAATATAAAAGAAAATATCTTAAGCGTTTTCTAACTACTATGGTGACATAATCGATAGAAACGTAACAATTTTACGTATTGTTGTAGTTAATTTTTTTTCCTTTCTGTAACTATTTGTATTGAATACCTTTCTACATTTATAAATACGTATATTATGACGAACTTGAAAAGCAATATTTTGATTACAAATTTTAATCTGCTAGGAGATCATGAAAGAACAACTATAAAAATAAATCGCTTTAATCATAGGCTATCTCACCGATTTAATTTTTATACTTTGGTAAAATATACAGCAGGAAGCTACTGTTTTTTTTTTTTGTTATAATATTAAATCTAAATTATATAAAAATATTTATAACGTACTAGTATATCACAACACTGCATAAAATACAGCCCTGAAAATAAACGAACTGAATTATATACAAGTGGAAGTTCGAGTAAACTTTATCGAAATCAATGAACTATTAAACTTAATAATTCAGTCCGAGCCATTGAAGTCATCTGGAATAGCTTTGCCTGGTTTATATCCAATGAGTAAAACACCGCGGCGCATATGCGTAACTCAAAACTACTATTAGTGCTTTAGAAAGGAAGGAAATTGTAATTTTGAACATGAGAATATAGAAATCTATATTTATTAGAGGGCTCTCTCGGGCCTTAATAAGAAAAGCTTTTACTATGCTATGGTCGAGGATTGATTTGTTTGGACATGATTTGTTTTGGAATTTGGCTTTTGGTTGGTCAAAGTACGGCGTTATGTTACTTTCTTTTAATGCGGTATATCTTAAATGAGACAAGAGCAGAAAACTGAGTGATATATTACTAGATTCTCTCATTAATCTAAAAAAAATATGAATAGAATTCCGATTTTAATAAAGAAGGTAGAGAAAGCCTATTTGAGCCCGTCGTGGAGCAGTTTTAATGCAGTCGCAGGTTCGATTCGCACCAAGGCAAATACATTAATTTCATATCCATAGAAGACAAAGCACGGCGTTGAGTTCCGCCACTCAACACACAATGTCTGATGAAAATTGGGTAAAAGTTGAGAGAATAACTATAAGCAAGATACAACATGAAGCTACAAGCAACAGAAAAAAAAAAGCTATTGATTATTTTTTTATTTTAAAATGCCCAGGACTCTTATCAACTTACTAGAGTTGTTTAAATGGTTTTACACTTAGAGAAAGATAAAAGGCTGGGTTATTTATCACTAAGTTCATTCGTTCTTTACCGTAAAGGGGTCACCAGTTCAAATTCCATTGTTACACCGTAAATGTACCTGCGGATTGCCAGTTACCTCGACATATCGTATAGGTTTTATATTGTTTGATTAAGACAAAATGAGTTAGTGGATCCTGTACTTTCCTGCGCGCAATTCAATTCTAGAGTTAAGTACAGGCTTCTTCGAGGTAACTTTTTTTTATTTATTATAACAGATTTCTTTTTCACGTAAATAAGAAACCATTATTTTTTAAACTAGGTACTTTGAGTAACGGGACGGTGTTCAACGCCATACAAATCTCTGTATTGAAAAAATCTGAAGTAGGATCGAACCTACATGTCGAGTTTACATACACACTTTGTGCCCCTACGCCACGACTGGTCTCGTGTATTGTTTATAAATATAAAAATAAATAAATTTACAATTTTGGAGTTTAATTTATTCTTTGTCTACTATAGAAAGAAGCCGTTGACAGTTTTCACTCGCAACAAGAAAGAGAATGATTGACGTTTGATCGCAGCTTTATCTTTAGCCCAGTGCGGTACATAGGATTTGGAATTTTAATATAAAATTTCAACAAAATAAATAGGAATTTCGAATCATTTGAAGAGTTCTTGTGTTATTTTTTTAGAGCAATCTAATATTATAAAAATATTTACAATATATACCACCACTCACTGCTTGAAATTATAATCTTCTAGTGTATAAAACAAGCGGTATAAAAGAACTTTTAATATATTTCAAAGTCAAACACGATTTTTGTTTGTATTTATATTGTAAGCAAACAGGCACAAACAGCGGATGTACCGTATTATAACATTTTAACTATATAATAAATATCAGTCAATTTTGGTTTATGTAAGTAAAATATGTGTATTATATAAGTAAGTATATTCACATATTATTAGTTGATACTGCGCAGTGGGAAACTGTGGATGATTGTAGGTTCGATTTTCAGGGAATGATTTTATTTTTATTGATCATAATTTCTCCGCTCTAGTAGAGAAAGTAGGGAACGGAGGTGCTTCAATGAGAACTGAGTGTCTTAACACTAGATTTCCAGGTCCTCTCAGGATTGATTACAAAAGAGTAGTTAAGAACGATGCCAAAATAATATTAATAACTTTTTACAAAGAAGTGTTAACGTTAGTGTGATAGTGTTAAACAATTTAATATTTTCGAGATATTTTATCCTACAAAACGATCATATATTCAACTTATTAACTCTAAAGGCAAACTTCCAGACATTCGATAACAGACTGTCGATCTACGTGCCAATTTGTCTTTCAAAGCCGTAGGTTCATCTCGGTATAACCGAGTGGAGTCTTGCAAAGCTAAATTTAACCGTTTGATGATAGATAAAACAGCAATTTGTGCCAGTATTAGTGGTGTTATGGGAATATCCACTATCTGTTACAAATTTATATAATTTTTTTTTCACGCTGTATCCCGCTTTAGCAGTACAGGCAGAGAGAACCTGGGAACCTAGTGTTAAGACATTCTATTCCTTATTAAGATACTTAAAAGAGACGGAACTCTTCGCCGCCTTTGGCCTCGTTAGCAGAGCGAGGAAATTAAAATATTAAACATTCACTCGGGAATCGAACCCATACTTTAAAATAAAAAAAACATAAGTTTTCACAAAATATGTTTATATATTTATTTATTTTCTTCAGTCGTATCTAAGCGTCGCGTTCACAAATTCTTCTGGTGATAGCGTACGTAAATAGAGTTACGAGATTACCACAGAAACAATACACAATACACATACTAGTATCTACCTGAGAAATACATGTATGAAGAATATAGTACGCCCCTTCATATTGTCTTAAAAATAATACCCATTTAATAAAAGATATAGTTTTGAAAGCCGAATGGATTTTCTTATTTATATATTTTTTAAATATATACTGTATAGGTACAATATATTTAGTGTAATTTGTAACATAATATGTGTTAATTTATTTTATAATTAACCCTTAAGTTACGGTAAACGGCCTAACGTTGATTGTTATTTTTATTCCAACTTTGAAATATAAGCCTAACTGCGTTTATTCCATTTTTTTGCTTTGGAAAAAGATACTTTATTTATTACTTCATATATATAAGCATTTTTAAACAATAAACAAACTGACGTAATCAAGTCTCGTATTTAAATAAATACTAAGATAAGATTTGAGTAAAAACTTCCACAGCACAGTACGTTTCTACTATTTTTATACAATGTAAATAATTTTGACATTCATTTACGCACTTACTATTTTTTTATTTCACAATATTTATGCTTATTTGTTCACCTGAAACAAGTATAAACGTTATTACGACACATTGTATTTTATTTACATAAAAAAAAATAATTTACATACAAACTATAATATATAACAAGAGCTTTTAATTGCTGAAATAGGCAATATTGACGTTGTCGTTAAATTATTGACATATATGTTAGTATAAGGTGGTTCTGAATTCAAATCTGAAAAGAAAGAGTAAAAAATATTTTTCTTAATTTATAGAGAAGATTGTTGGAAATACTGAAGAACTGCTACTGAGAACGAGGTTCTATGTTTTACATCATAAAGTCCACGGAAACGAAATCGCAAGCAGCATCTACTATGAAAAACACCAATTGATCATAAAATTTGTAACTTCTAGTATAATAATATAATGTCTATAGTCTATAGTGTATATTGCTTCAATACTTACATAGGTATTAACCTATTCGTATGTAAAACAACGGTTGCTCTTGATTTCACCTTTTAGTTTGTTCTCATAAAGTTGAGTAGTCATTTAGAAACTTGGTAGATGAGGGTTGACCTTTACCTACTAGGGATTTATGCAGTTTTACATAAGTGGTCTTATAATACACATTTAAAACTTTTCTAATTTATACAATTAATGAGGATTATGACGTATTATGAACAGTAATAATTAATTTCTATAAATATTTGAATTTAATTATTTTTTGTAAGTACAAAATTTACATATTTAATTTGTAATGTATTTAGCAGAAAATACTTAAGCTCAATCATTTATCACACTATTTGCAAACAAATATGTTGTATTAGGAATATCTATTGTATATTGTAAAATGTATTACCTATTTTTCCCATTGTCATGTATATAATTTAAGGAACATAGTATTAAAGGTAACCGTTCTCCACAATTCTCCAAGGGATGCCCCTTATACAATTATGGCATACAATCGTGTACTTTTTCTGTCAAGTTAAGATGGTACGAAATAAGTAATTTAAAAAACAAAGAATATTTTACTTTATAATCGGTCGTTTAAAATCATGACAATCTAAGTTTTTTGTCAAGGTTACAATTAACAAAAATTTAATCTAAATTTTTATATTTTAGTATTTTTTTACATATCGTACAAAAATCTTGATATAATCAAATGTCACAGACACAGCCTATTGCGTGAGTACATACAATACTAAGTCAAGGAAACACTTGTTTTGTATAAACATTTGCATTTAAAGTGCCTTATACTAATTTTGAAAATATTTTGTTACGTTAAGCACAGTAATAAAAGTTTCCCTTCCTATGGTGTGTAAGGAGCTAAACGACGTCAAAATAATACCATAATTTATATTAGAAAATCGGTTTTTTTAACAAAAACATATTAATGCAATTGTGCCTATCTTCTAGCGAAAAACTAAGCTCACGATTGCTAAGTTGATGGCGGTGAATCCAAATATCATATGGAAAAAAATAATTTCGTAGTAATGCAGATGTTCCAAGAATAAAAATAACCTGGTCAAGTGCGAGTCAGACTTATACTAGAGGTTCCCTACCAATTTCAAAATTATAGGTCGAAATAAAACTTGTAAAGTATATAAACAGTAGCGGAATAACTTCTATACATAATTTATTTTAAAAACCTTCAAAATTAGTAATATTTACAACTAATATAATAACAAAGTAATCGTGTAAGCGATGGTGTCGGTATGGAGTAATTTGATGCAATTAAGTGCTTTTGAAATTGTGTAAGCGATGATATATTAGAGCTAGTTAAAGTTGCTTGCGAAGGAACTAATATGTTTCATAAATGTAATTTGTGGGATATGTTGTAAGGAAAACTTATTATGAGAAAGAAATAATTAATAATTACTTATGGTGATCGATATCTCTCTCTTTTTTCAGCTTCACGGTTTATTCTGCATATGGCAACGTAGACAGAGGGAACATAGTGTAAAAATACTCCATTTGTCGTCTTATCAGAGCGAAGAGTACTTGTACCAGTCTGTTTTATAGAATAATACATTATTTGATTTTCAAATTGGAACTGTTTTCCTTAATATTCCAAAGACCAGTCCAATTAAAGTATTCACGGAACAGTCCTTTGAAAATCTTTAGTAAATTTAACCCTTCTGTCAGAACGTACCCCCGTTCTACACGTTACCCTCATTTACCCTTACCACAAAGTCCGGACGTCCGGCGCTAGTCGGTTTTAACCAAAATTTTTACTCTCATAAATTAAACGTGGTCTAAAATTGAGTTGTAAACGCGAGAGAAATTGGTACGAAATGGACAACCTTTTTTAATTACCTTACACATTGTAATTTATTTTGTTTTTAGGGTTATATGTTGTTATAATATACCTTCACGGTGTATCGTACCTACGGCAAGGTGGGCAGAGGGAACCTAATGTTAAGTCACTCTGTTCACAAATTTTCAATACGTTGCGTATTAAATGGCGGAAACATAGTTGCAATTTATTTTCTTACAGTGCGGTAATAAATACAATTTATTCTCCCAAAAGAGAATCGAACCCACAATTATTATAAAACTGTCTTGTAAGATCACTTTGTTTTGTCTCTATATAAGAGTTATAGTAGAAGACTGAAAGCATTATGTCCTAATTACTTTGAGATAAAGGCCTAATAACGGTTGAATTAATTGTTCAGTTTCAGACATAACAACGGCTCAAGTTCCGTTAGTTTGCTTACTGTAGCTTCATTAATAAGACAAAGTCGAATATAAGGCTCTATGATTATTAGCAATCAACAAAATTGCTTAAAATAAAAAAAAAAACAATACAATTTAAAGGACGAATATTTTCCATATTGTAGATATTTAAATTTTTTTTCAATCTAGGATATTTTATAAATGGACTAAATACATGAGGCCAGTTGTGGCGCAGGGGCACAAACGTGTGACTGTAAACGCAACAGGTTATAGGTTCGATTCCAACTCGGGGAAATGAAATATTTAATATTTTCATTTCTGAAAAAAAAAAGATATAATAGATTGACTTATTAATTCGCGTGAAGCTGAAAAAACAAATAACTCTATCATTCAAATATTTTATACAGTATAAATCTTCATCCACACGCCGCAATAATAATAACTCTGGCACGACTCTCTGAGTAAGACGTTTGTTACGGTTTGTAAGTCCGCTATACACGCGGTGTACAAACCGGATGTGGTGTCGTGTGGGGCTTCAGTATACTGGAAAGGTCAGGTTTCATCTGTAACGCTAACTGGTTTCAAGTAAATATTAAATATTATTCATGAAATAAAATGTTTTAGATGTGTATTTTTTTTCTTTTGGGGTACGGAACCCTAGGAATAATTATAAACTTAAAGTTGTAGTACAGTTCTAAAATTGGTACGGAACCTTTAATAGGTGAGTCTGATTTTCACTTGACTTTTTTTATAGAGCAATCGTTGCTGAGTACGCAATGTTTTAAAGAAAGAAATTGGGGAACAGGTGGATTTATGAATATATTCGCTTCGCCTTTGCTTTAAAAGATAATTATTGAAGATGTGTAAAAAAATTTCAATTGTTACTTTTAATTAAAAAAAAATATATCATTTCAAAATTGATTTTTATATTTTAGCAGTCTTTACAACAAAACGCATCGATTTTCTTTCTATAACTGAAAAAGATACATAAATTTACTACCTATGTTTTTTCTACTGTGTAGAACTGGCTTTATATGCGTACCCTGCCTAACATGTAACAGGCGAGGCGAAAGACTGATGGTAGTACATATTTTATGATTTGTACTGAAAGCTAAAAATGTATATACATATTGTATGGATTACGGTTGCGCAAGATAAATCTTATAGCTCAAACCTTTTATTGAAAATTGAAGTAATTATTCTTTTTTCTCTTTTGTTTTTGAAATTTTATACATGACACTTTTCTTTTTCTCTATTTAGAAGAAGAAAGAAAATGTTGTTTTTCTGTTTTTTAATACGTTTGATACAATTCAATCGACTACGACAGTCAATTTGTTAATCATTACAGCTTCTAAAGTTTCTGAGTAAAAGTCGTGTTGTATTCTTATTATCAGGTACTTACGAAATTCTAATTAATAATATATATTTTCTATTATTGTCTGTTTTGAAGGCAGTCGTGGCGAAGGGGCGCAGAGGTTATGGGTTCGAACCCTACTCGAGAAAGTGAAATATTTATTTAAATTTTCTTTCTTTCGCTCTGGTGTCGAATGAAAACGTTCGTTGAGTTCCGCCACTCAACACGCAATGCCTCAAAAATTCGGTAGATAGTGAGGAACGGAGTCTCTTAGCACTAGATTCCCTCTTCCTACCCAGGTATTAGCGGGATACAGCGTGAAGTTGATCTCACCTATAAAGCGACCATAGTAAAAACTCTTAATACAAAATTTAATACTAAAAATTCCAAACATTTTCCATTACCTCCTTTACAACGAGCATATCTCATCAAAATTAAAACTGTTATGACGCTCTTGCTTTAATTAAAATTAACAAAGGACCTTCGCCCATTAATATATTATACTTGATTAAAATCATTATTATGAATGTATATTTTGTAAAGAAGGATGATAAATTAAATTATATGAAACGTTGAATATTACTCGAAAAGAAATCTGTTATGTAAATAATTTTCTTTAATTTCAACCGGATCCCATAATCAGAATGTTATCTAACTTTAATCAAATTACTCTTGAAGTTTACGTTTCCAATAAAAAGAGAATAATCGAAATCGGTTTGCTGGAAATTGAGTAGTTCGTTCATTTGTCGCGCATTTACTTGATGCAAATTTAAGACTTATGTCATTTTCTCATGGATATCATTATTAAAAATGGACAAAATTAAAATGAGACTACACGGGAAGCACTAGCTTTCAAATAAAAAAGGATCATCAAAATCGGTTCACTCAGTCAAACGTTCTGAGGTAATAAACGTAAAAAATACAGTTGAATTGAAAAGTCTCCTCCTCCTTTTACAGAAGACGGTTAGAAAAGGTAAAAAACGAATTATATATTCTCTACAGTTTCATGAAATATGTAGTTGTTTATAAAGGAAGTCAAATTTATATATTTTTTTAAGTTATATTTGAACAAGAATTCCTAATAAATTTACTTACAAAAAACTATTTACCATAGTTTTATATCGTTCACTAGATTTTCAGCGCCTATTTGATTTCTTAACAATTAAGACCAGTTATATTTAGGTTAGATCCATTACTGAATGGGACAGCTGATTGATTGACGATGACTGTGCTTTTAATCCTAGGGTGGACGGGAATAGGTAGAGGGCAACTCGAATTTTGGTCACGGGCACCAATTTCGTTAGAACTAGCTTCGTACTACTTTCTTTAGAAAATTATTAAATAGCTACAAAGAATCAGAAGCGTTTACCGTTTTTAAGAAGATTAACAAACACATATCGTCTATATGTTTTAAAATTCTTCGGAAAGAGATTTTGAGTAATTGCAATAAGTGATATGTACCACCCATTAACCTCCGAGAGTTTTACCTCGGAAGTATATTATAACATGCACCTAATGCATATGCATGCATTTCACCAACCAGAGATAGAAACCACAATCATCGCGTATACTACTTGTCATTCATTAGTTACAAATGCTAGTACAGATTATAATAATAATATGGAAAAAGAAAATAGCGTCGACGAAAAATATTAAAAACGCAAAAAAGGTAGTAAACGTGTTATTTGTGAACCAAAAATAATATTTCTTAATGAAAAACATGAAGTCTTAGAACTGCCGCACCGAAGTGGGCTTATTTTATTGTATTAATCGAGACGCCTAGCACGCGATCCAAGAACGGATAGGCACAATTTCATAAATAATATAATATGGGGATTTTGGAGTATAATTTAAAACGCACGTGAGACCAGTCGTGACCCAGGAGCATGTGTGATTGTAAATGCGACAGGTTGTGGATTCGATTCCCACTCGAGATAATGAAATATTCTATATTGTAATTTTTTCGCTCTGAGTACAAGGCGAAGCGTGCCGTTGAGTTCCTCCTATCATCTTATGTTATTAATATGCTTGTTATACTACTAGGTATATAATATAATGGTGATCTGGACCAGTACAGTATAAATATATAAACTAAATCAGATATTTCGTTCGTCGTTACTATAAATTTATAAAAGAAAATTTCTATTTAAAAAAAAAATAATATTATTATTCATGGAAAAATAAAACATTAATAGCGAAACATACAATATTTTATAATATATGAGAAATGAAAACGTTAGTTTTAACTAAAAACAACATTTAAATCAGCTAAACTCATAAATATTTTTTTAAGAAAAAAAAATATTTAACATATTTTTTACAGACAAAAAAAACAATAAATTACAGGACTTTACGGTAATAGATTATAATGAAAAACTAATGGATATAAATTTAACAAATGTCATCGTTTACGTTTCAAAGTGGCAATTAAAGGAGTTTTATTTGTCGCCGTACTAGATTTAAAAAACGGCTTGAGAATAATAAATTTGATGGATCGCGTTATGCAATTTTTTCTGACTGTAATAGCGTTCATTAGAAATAATGAATTATTTTCGTTTTTTCGCTCTGGTACTAAGACTAAGCGCGGTGTTGAGCTCCGCCAAATTGGACGGAAACTAAGGGATAGTGTATCTTAACGCCAGGTTCCCTTTGCCTAGGGTAGGCTACGTGCGAGATACATCGTGAAGCAACAAAGCGTGTTATATAAAATTCAAACTATCAAATTCTTCCTCTATCTTAGAATGTAAACTCTTGCAAAGATTAATTTGAACGCAAAACCACGCTGTAAACATTCAACATTAAATAATTGAAAAGATAAATTTAATATATTTTTTTAATCTGCACATAAAACTAGAATGAAAAATACTTTATAAAACGTAAATTGAAAATACAAATCTTCTAACAAAATTAAATTAATTTTCATAAATCCCCATACATGTAAAGCAGCATTTTTCTAGAAAACATAGTGCATACCGACTTCAACGCACGCTAATAGCTTTTCTGCCCTCGCCATTTACAGTAACACTAATTGTTTATGTTTTAAACAATCGCCTTCACTAGTCGACAATTGCCCATTCTAAATAGCCTATCGTTTATCTTAATTAGTTCAGTCTTGGCTGTGGCATGGTTTTTAACATGTATTAGTTTGACACGTGTAGGAACAAAAAATGTATGTCTGTTATCATATATCCCCTAAACTAGTAGCTGACCCCACATTTCTTTCAACGAAAAATTACTAACAAATAAATAATACTATTAATAGTATCGTATAAAGATTATATTGAGACAGTTATTCATAAAATACAACTTTAAATTCAATAGTCTTATTATGTCTTAAGTATGTTATCTTTAAATAATCATCGGCTAAATAAGAATTTTTAAGTGAAAAAGCTATTTAAATACAATTGAAATGAATTTTTACTTCAACTCGGAATAGAATTAAATGCGTATATTTAAAATTGTGTACAGTTTTTTATTAAAGAAACCGCAAAAAAGTTTACCCTTTTAAGAATTTTTATATTGAGTTTGAATGAAAACGACGTGGGCAGGATTAATGTTTTAAAAGAATGCTTCGAATCGCTGTGAATTAAACTAAAAAGCTTATAAAATTTCTCAATGAGAAATATTTGACGATGTTACATCCTATAAAACGTTGTTTAAAATATGTTAAAACTAGTGTTTTTTCGCAGTTTTGCTCACATTTATTATACGATTTTACATAAATATCTATTGCGTTATTTGCCGTTTTGGCAAGTATATGTAAAGCATTTACGATTTCTAATTATATATATTCGATATTCAGCTTTACTTTAATGTTATATGCATATAAATGAATCATTCACTCACACATTTATTGGTGCAAATTGCAATAAAATCATTTTCAAGGATTTCAGCTTAAGTATAGAAGTATAAAACAACTATTTTTCAGCTTAAGGCTGATTTGGACTTGACGGAACCTGGGAACCTTTTCCTACTTTTCGAAGAAGTCTCAAAACGAGAGCGAGGAACTCAAACTATTAAATATTTAATTTCTCCAAGTGGTAGTCGAACCCACACACGATGCAGTTTTAAAGTGCACGCAAAAACAACTTTGATTCATATTATGTAAAGAAAAGAGATATGTTTATTTTAGCAACAAAGTGCAAAGCTTTTAGAGATTCAAATAAGTACAATTTTATGGTTTTGTTTGCACCCCTTATGTTCCTTTCGTATTTCATTCTATAACGGACGAGTTCACTTTATGCGGTAAAAAAAGTAGGCTAAAAGTTGTTTTACTAAATTTATTTATATTTTATTTTTTACATTTTAAAAAAGGATATAGATAAATTTCATCCAAAATTATTTTATTTAAGGGTAGGAATTCTGCACTTTTTATCAATTTGTTATAATTCCTTTTAAACTAATACTTATTAAACAACGACCTCTTAGTTAATTGTGAACGATTGTAATATTAGGTTAGGTTATAATAAGCATTTTTAGCAACATCTATCGGGTGTATAAAATTAAATAGTCACTTACTTCAAATAATTTGAGAATAAAGTTATTAAGTTATAAATAACAAATGCCAGATAAAAAATAATTTTCAGAAATTCAACCTTTAAAGAAGTGAGATATAGAAAATACTGAAATTTAGTATGAAAATAAATAGAGTTAAGCCATATTACAGCATAAATGAAACCAGCCAGATATATTTAGATAGATAACACTTATCCTTGCAGTGTTCCATTCGTACTTGTGATCTTCAATACCCACGATTAATTGAGCCGAACATGAGTAATGATAGCTATCGCTTTCTACGACCCACGCCTATTGTCGTCAGATCACTTTACAGAACAAGCATTTTGTCTTAGAGCTAATATACTGCAGATATAATGTTTATTTTTTTAGGGTTCCGTACCTCAAAAGGTAAAAATAAAACTACTTATGGCATCATTTTGTTGTCCATCTGTCCGTCTATCAAGACCATTTATCTTGAGATCGCAAGGAGGTTAATAATAAATACTCTGGTCCGTGGTCCCTTAAAGACCAAGCATTTAAAAGTTGTACAAGCTTCTAAATCCAAAAGATACGAGCATTTATGAATCGATTTTGCTAAACTGCCTAAGTCTGGAGGCATTTCGTGTTAAGTGGTTAAAGTCAACGCCGCGCTGTGCCTCGACACCACAGCGATGTAAGAAAATATTTAATATTTAATTTTCTCTACTGGGAATCGAACCCACAACCTGTAGCGGTAACAGTCACACTCTTGCACCCTAGCGCCGCTCACCTACATAAGTATATACATCGTTTATACTTATGTAGGTTTATAAACACGCGTAGTTATTATAGGTATATCTTAACATAGTATTGTTGATTGTACGTTTGATACCGAGATAAAGTTTTGAATAGCTCTAAGCTATACGAAGTCTCTAGAATTTGTGCAGTAGACGGAAGCCGGAGAATAGAGTAATAAGTTTCTAGGTACTCTCATCTTTCTACAATATATAGCTCTATCGTGAATTCTTCTCCTATTTTATAGATTACATTTATTTTGACTTTAAGTAAATGTGTGAATTTAGTTACATTTATTATTCTTTCTAAAAAATTATAATCACAAATATTTAAATATTTTGATTTTATTTGATTGTGAAAAATTGGGAGATTAAATTTTTTTGCAGCAAAAAAACGTAATAAAGTATATCCAAATCTTATATATCATTAAATTACTTTTTTTAATTATTATCAAAGAAAAAATCCAAATGCGCAAAGAATACTTATAATAATTTCCGTTTCTAAGCTTTTTTAATAAAATTAAAATGAGGACAGACATAATAAAGGATAGTTGTTATGTTCCTTTTGTGTCAAAGCATTCTGTTTACCGCTGCAACATAGGATATTTTATCCACGTGAAATAAAATGACAGCTTACAAAGCGAAAGCTCCTTTCTATTTTAAAAAACTCTGGTGGCAATTAACACGAGATGTTTATTCAATAAACTATAGAGAAAGGCTTTTTTATCTTAAACATAATATATTATTGCTTATTAAACAAAAAAAAACACTTACAAGTATTTTTACGATGTCCTATGCTTTGAAATGTGTTCGTACTACGAAAATATCAAGCAAATTAGATGGCACGTAGAGTCCAGATAGCGATAAGCAAGATTTTCTTACATTTTTATAAGCTGTAGCTGAAAATGGCAGGGTAGGTAGACGGAGTTTTAGGACACTCCTTTCCCTATTTTCCGAATCCACAGCAAGAAAATTAAAATATTAAATATTTCATTCCCTGAGTGGAAATCGAACCAGCAACCATTACGTTTACAGGCGCACGATCGTGCCTCTGCGCCACGACAGCCTCATGTTCTTCTTATATTAATAAAAAAGCATGAAAAAAGGACATATTTAATATACTTATAACGGGTGTAAAACTAAAAATTTAAGCATTTTTCATTACATTTTTCACAATTTTCTCCCTCATATGAAATGCCAATAATAATCAATGCATATGAATACTCAAGCAGAAAGAAATTGTGGTTTTAACTAACATAAAAGATAAAAAATAAAGTACAGTATCTAAGTTTCAGTATAAAAACTCTTTTTCCCACACCTAGTCCGAGGGGACGGTCATTTGTGCAAGGAAAAAACTACATTCTAACGTCCCCTAAGGCACGTCGGTAAATACTTATAGTTACAGCTACGTACTTACTTTTTGTTGAATTTTTAAACGGCAGCCTTTTTGTTTGTTTTCGTGCACTTTGCTACCTGAAAGCAAAAAAAATGTATGAAGTAAAAAGGTTTTATAAAAGATTTATTTTCTATACTATTTTTTTTAAATTACTATACTTATTACTTATTCTTTTAATAACAAAATAACTTCCTGTGGTATATTTTAAATAATATTCAGTATTTAAACGGAAATAATTGTTCTTTTGTTGATATCATTAAATTGAGGGCAGTCGTGGCGATTGAACGCCAGGGTGCGACTGTAAGGTCAACGGGTTGTGGGTTTGAACTTATTCGAGGAGAAAAAATATTTCCCATTTTTTTTTCATCGGTCTGGTGACGAAGCAAAAGGTGGCGTTAACTTTCGCCACTCAACACGCAATGCCTCCAAAATATGACAGAAAGAGGGGAATGCAAATGTCTTTATGGGAACGGAGTATCTTAACACTAAGATTACCTCTGCCTACCCTGCTATGTGCAGGAAACAGCGTAAAGTTTATAAAACAAAAATGCTGATCATAGTGACGAGGCACTTTTTGTTGTGTAAATATATTTTTTATTTAAGCATCTTTCATTTCTTTTGATTTGGACGTTTTGGCTAATCACTCCTTCTCTAAGGCCGGTTCTTTTAAAAATAATATCCTCTTTCAAACAATTTTAGACTCATGGCTATGTCATGTTGGCACGGCGTGGGGTGTCAATGATAAGTCATTTTGGGAGAAAGCCAAAATCTGGGAAGGTCTCCCCTCTCCCCTAATACTAGGTATATTCAATAATGGCTGTTAAAGCTAAGGACATTTTCTAAATGATTATCGCGTAGCTCATTGAATATTGTAATGAAAATATAGATGCGGAAATGGGTGTAAATAAATTTGAATAAATTTTCTTGTATGTTGACTTTTTATTTGATTTTTGTTCTATTTTCAGATTTTTGCTTTATTCTTTATATATAGAACAGGTAGAACAGGATAGACAGAGTGAACTTAGTGTTAATGGTCTCTGTTCTCAATTTTCCGTTTCCGTTTCCGTATTCGAAATTCGACTTGGTGTAGAGTTACAGAACGCAACGCATTTAGTATACTTTTTTGCCAGACTAGGAAATGATAATAATTCATTCCCACGAATTGAAATGGAACCTACAACCATTGTATTTACAATCAGATGACAATGTAACACTTGACCACGACGTGCGATAGTCACATATGTAAATCTCTAAGGTTATTTTGTTGCAGTCATGCAGCAAAATTGTAAACAACAATTTTCATAATCTAAAGTGCATACTTTAGTTTTCCTTGATAAAGTATTTCCAAGATAGATAAAATATATACAACTAGTGTGAAAACTAGGTGTAGGGGCACAAAGTGTGTTATGGGTTCGATCCCCACTTGAGGAAATTAAATATTTATTTAAATTTATATTTCAATTTCTTCTCTCTGGAACCAAGTCAAAAAATCCGGCTTTAAGTTCCGCCAAGATGGAATTCGGTGGAGAGTAGAAAACGGAATGTTAACTTAAAACTAGGTTCCCTCTGCCTATCCTGCTGCGGGATACAGCGTGAAGCCGATTTTTTTAGATATTTATTATTTAATCATTAAAATCATATCACAACATCTGGCGGAGCACACTTTGGCAAATACATACCAGTACGAGTATAATAGATTGGTCGAAACAACTTTGTTATCAAATTACAACTAAAACTTGGCCCCAAAGTTTGTCGAAGTTTCTAAACAATATACTCTATAGTTAGAGTTGTACACTTGCCGAGGAATTCCCATGGTTCGTATGGGAATTTATATATTGCATTTGAGGCAATTAGGGCAGGCTTTAATGCTATTAGCTGTGGAGTCTAGTGTTTCCCTGCGGCTTTGTCGGTGCATTGATTTTATCAGTAACTAAATTTATTTAGAATCGATTTCGGGACGCGAATATTGCGGATTCGACAGCATATGGCGATCCACGTAATGTATTTCCAGAGAGTAATAAAAAGAATTTATTCCTTCGATTGGAAATCGAATTCACAATCATATAAAGTTTATTTTTATTATTCTAGAAATAAAAATATTTCTATTTATACATATTATTTTGCTTTATATTAACTGAAAACAATATATCTATAATATTACAAAAAAACTTCTATAACATTTTCTACTAAAAAAAATAATAAATATAAGTAATATAGAAGACAAGAAAGAATCAAAATGGTTCTGTTTATTTAGTCTTTCACCCGATGTATTTCATCATGGTTCATGATGGATCGACACCGCAGTGCTCGAGTTTTATTGGAGTTATGCGGATATTTGAGTACATTTTTATTGGAAAATAAAATGGAATTTTTCTATTTATGTAATGGAACTTATTATAAGTTCTTGGAAATTTTGTATACTTTCTATAATATGGTGGGAAATTGAATATTGTATACATATATTTTATTCAATATTAAGGATTCGTGAATAAGGGATGTGCGTACGTACTAAACGTTATATAAAAGGTTTGAAGATCTTATAAACAATTCACAACACTAAGAACCATCTCTCTCTACTTAAGAGATAGGTCCGTACTCACAAGAATATGAAGAACATTCTGAAATCGACCGTTTTCTAAATAGAATATAAAGAAACAGAAACAGAAAATTTACAAATACATAAAAACCCAATGATACTTATTGTAAATGTCAAACAAGGCAATTAAAAAGAAAAAAGGAGTAAAAAATTCTACAAATATGTATAATATTTTCTAACTATACTAACATACTTCCTTTGATGACACGCTCTGCTACTCTAAATTTTCAAAGTTTCAACCCTCCGGACTGAAACTACTTAAATATTCAACATAGGTTTGACCAAGTACCCACTTGTTGAATAAATCAACCGTTAAGGGCATATACAAGATGCCAAAACGCTTTTCTGATGAGAAAGTCTTAGTTTAGCTGGCATCAACCTGACAAAGAGTGTTATTAAATATGTAATAGCCCTTAAAATGGGGAAAATAGAACTCGAGTTTTTATTAAGTGTGTGTGTTAAGTTGTAATAGTTTTTATTACTTACGTAGTACCTTCTAATGATTGGGGATTTAGAAAAAACCACATCTATTGCCGAATCCTTTATCACAATATCAATTCTATTTTATTATAAATTAAACTTAAATATATATAAAATATAATATATATTCCATTTACCAAATAAGTAATTCTAGTCAAATCAAGTTACAGTGTTGTCATAGCAAGTCAATCGAGATACTTATTTCAATCGGTAAATATAACAAGTCAACACATATATATAACAAGATAACACATATAGACTAAGTGTTGTGTTACAATAAACATTTTTTAAATTTCTTTCAGTATGAACCAGAAAAATATTAAACATAAACATTAAATAATATCTTTAATAAAATCAAAATATTATTGAGAATAAATTGATTGATTATTTCCTTGTAATCGGTTATTTGATTTTTTTCATTTACCAATAAGAAATGATAAATATTTGGGATTACCATGTCGATTATAAAATGTATTGTAACTGATACTTTTGTTATTGTTTTGTAGTGAAGTGTTTTGTGTGACCGGGGAAATACCTTTGTTATAGATATGAGAATTAAATAATTATATATATACATACTTTTTTTATGAAAAAAAATATACATACAAGTCACAATTCCATACATAAAATAAAATAACAATTATTCTACACATAGTTAAATAGCTTCATTGGTGTAATTTTTATTTTATTTTCTAACAATTTATTATTTTCCTTCACGATTTTCCCATATAGAACAGAGTAAACAAAGATAACGTAGTGCTTGACACTACGCGAGTCCGAGCGTGTTGAATAACAGAACTCAACGCCGCTCTCTTTCTTACTGAAGTAGAGAAAAAACTAAATGTAATTATTACATCGAATGAGACCGAACTCGCAACTATCGCCTTAACAGTCAACCACTACCCCATTGCGCCTTCATTTAATAACAAATACCTTGTAAAATTTGAACTCACTACCTAGTAGATTGTTATCTTTAAGACTATCTGACAAACACATTAATATAGATTTTCTATATATATAAAATGTATTGTTTACTCGACGGTACAAGAACTCGCACTTTAACATTGCTATTACGTCACAGTATAAGACATGGCAAGTAATAGTTCTTCCATTAGGCATCGCTAATGCTCCTATTAGTTCTAAAGAAAAACAAAAAGATAACGTATGACGTTCTAGATACTAAACTAGTATATATTTGTATATTTTATTCTTATAAATTCTTGAGTTCTGCCACTCAACACGAAATGCCTCCTGAATTCAGCAGAAAGTGGGGAACGGAGTGTCTTAACACTAGGTTCCCTCTGCCTACCTTGCTGTGTGCGGGATACAGCGTGAAGCTGATTCTTATAAATTTAATTTTTAAGATATTTCTTAATAAGTCGCGGAAATTAACACCGAGCTTTGCCTGTGTTTTTTTTGGTTAAAGAAAAATATGAATAAGTTACTCAATGTATTTTTTTATTATTTTTAATGATAGAACATTTTATATTAAAAAAATTAATTTATAAGAATTCAAGTATTGGTTAATAAATAGAAGACGTGACTTTTCCTTCAGTTTAGCGCTTAACGAAGGTAATATTTTTGAATAACACAGATTCTAATATGATTGATATAGCTGTGTTTTTTTTTAAATCTACTAGTTAGAAAAATCTGGAAAGTTTGTACCCAAACAATGTGTTCTCAAGACAGTGCGTGGTGAGCAGCAGAAAAGAAAACAAAATATTTTACTGTCAAAATTTAAATTCGAATAAGAAAAAAGGAGCTTAGTGATAAATCACTACATTATTTAATAAATATTATGTCGGGATAATGAAAAATTAATATATATTTTGAATATAAGCATTTAAACCAAACGTCTATTGCGTTTGTGTCTATCTGCATCTATTGCATACACCCAGACCTAACTTTGAGAGATTAAATTTTGCTACCATTACGTCATTGAGTGATAAGATAGCTATATCAATATTCAGTTTCAATAACCAATCATAAGCAACAGGGACGTAGGACGCGAAACTAACAAATAACAAAGGGAGTGCGAACAAACGGGGCTGGTGTCACAGTGGACCATCAATCAATATTCGTTATATCCTGGAACCCAAAAATAGGGAAACGTGCGGAAAATAGTATTCAATATTATAAATTCCATGGAAATTTCAAGTTTTTTTTAAGAAGTTATAAGATATGAAAATTCGATAGTTATGAAGTTCAAAGTTGCTATTTGTTTTCTTTGTAATCTATACTTAACATTATAAACCGGAATAAATAATTTGGCTGAACGCGCAAATCTCAGGAAGGAACATTTATTTAGGAAGGATATTTTACATCGTATTCAACCAGGAGGAAGTAACAAAGAAAAATGCTTGGGAGCTTCCGGTGCGTGTGACGTAGGTACTCGTGGCCACTTCTGTTTAACCACATCAGAGAAGCCACAAGTAAAATCTTCTTTTTTTTCATATTTCAAAGCAATTACATAACTAGTAATGTTCACTAATACATTCAGAATCAACTAAATAAATACAGTACAGTTCAGTTAACAATCATACAATAGTATATAATAATAAAGTATTTTTTTATTAAATAATTATTCTAAATTTCTAAACCATTATCAAAATTCTTAAGCTTTTCCAATTATTATCGTAATTCGTCGTTGGAACTTTTAATGATGCCGCGCGATCCACTTTATTGGTTGGTTAGGCGATCGCCCGCAAGCGCCATCGTGATTATTATAACAAAGATAAGTTTAAAAGTTAAAATTAAAATTGATTTAAATTAAATTTTAAGATTAAAAAAATATACAAACACCTTTACGTTATTAATATATTAAGTATTAATATAGCTTCACGCTTTATCCTGCACAGCAACGTAGAGAGAACCCAGTGTCAAAACACTCCATTCTCCGTTTCCGCCTGCATTCGTGAACCAGACGCTGTCTTACTGCGCCCATGTTAAATGCAATACAATTTGAAATATGTCCAACTCGCACTATACAGTTATAAATTACTTGTAACATATGGTCTAACTTTCATTTGAGTTTAAACGTTAGTTGTTTCTCGTGTTGTGTAAACTAAATATATTTTAGTCATAAGTCGCAAAAATCCAATAAAATATTAGATATATATTGGAATTATTTCATTCGTTCGTTCGTCACTAATTAGGTATTTATTTGCAAAACTAAAAGGATTCATGAAAATTTAAAAAAAAATTGGACGAAAAGTGAGTGGTCGAATTGGATCGATTGGACGATTGATTTCTGAGGCGGGCACAACTCTGTACTTGGATAGGAACGACCCACCTATTTTTCTCTTTCCTACTACGCCCAAGTTAGAAATAAAAAAAAAAGTTTTTTTTATAAAATTGTCTTTTTTCTCCGTTTATATGAAATATTTAATATTTTCATTTTCTTCCCTCTCGTTACGGCATAAAGCGCGGCGTTGACTTCCGCCACTCAACACGCAATGCCTCAAGAATTCGGCGGAAAGTGTTAACGCTAGGTTCCCATGTTCCCTCTGCCTAACCTGATATGTGCGAGATACAACGTTAAGCTAAAAAAACTTTTTTGTTTTATCGCATCACGCTTTATTTACCGTTATATTACATAACACAAGCCTCCATAAATACTAATTTATTTAAACAAATAATCAATCAACGAATACGAACATACTCGTATAGTTATTAGGCGATATCTATCAATTTGCTTCATCAATCAAAACGATCGCTAATCCCCTAATCGTCACATTATTTGAATATTAATTTCACACGTATTGTATGCGTATTATATAATACTTAGTATACTTACTTATATATATATACACATATAAATTAATATCAATAGTTATTGAAGATAAAGAGTTTGTTTGGTTGAACACGCTAATCTCAAGAACTATTTGGTTAGAATTAGAAAATGTTTCAATTTAACTCTCCATACTTGAGGTAGCTTGGTATGTCTCATACAATATTTTTAATTACTTCTATTTGACAATGATATGGGGAAATGAAAGAGTTCCCAGGTTCCCTATGCTATGTTCAGGGTACAGCGTGAAGTTAAAAAATAGAAAAAAGAAAATTTATTACAAATAGTATGTACACATATTGTTTAAACTAAGCGAACCAAAATAAAGGGTAAGTTGCCATGAATAAAAAAAAAATAAAAAAATGAATGAGTAAAAAACAAACGCTTAAACCTTTTTTTATTTATATGAAATAATAGGTATACTTCACTTTTCGTACCATGTGTGTGAAAATAATGGAAACCCAAAAGCAATCATCACTCGATTGGCCGATTTAACGAGTTCGTCCAATCATGAAATGGAATGCTTCGTATGGATCGGAAATATGAGTTTTTATTATACATTTTGGTCTAATATACCCTCTAATTCTACGTATTTTTTGCCTGTATTCTGGTTATTTATTTTTTACATTTTGTTATTGCTAAACCAGAATCAAAGTAAGATTTAACTGATAGAATCCGTAATTAAAATGAGAAATGTTACAGTAAGAATTAAGAAGAAAATGCTCTAGTGGTTTATACACGTTGAGAGTATGTGTGATATAATGATGGTAGATAGAAGAGATAGAGAGTGCAAGAGTCATTTGGCGCTCCGTCCAGCATAAGTAAAGAAAAAGTATTTTATGTAATTGTCTATATTTACCCCACTATTGCAAAAATGCGTTAACATACAAAAAATCACATAAAGTTCTACATTTATTCACTATGTCGGTTTCAGTTTCACGTTTTTGCATAGTAGGGAAACCTACATCTAAGACATTTCATTCCCCAATTTTCGCCCAGTTTTGCAATGTAGACTCTACACTGCTTGTGACATGTGACGGAAACTAACGACGCAAAATAATTTAAATCCTCATCCATCGCATTTACAGTCTGTGTGTCACAATGCCCCGCGACGGCCTCAACTATGGTATAACATAAAATATAACCAATAAGGCATATTTAATTTACTTAACATTCATAGTCGTGAAAAAGGATTTCTTTTTAGCTTCATGCTATTTCACGAATATCCGTCACTTCCGTTCCCCATTTTCCGCAGAATTCTGGGGGCATGTGCGTGTTAAGTAGCGGAACTCAACGTTGTGTTTGGCTTCGTTATCAGAGCGAGGAAATGAAATACTTAATTTCCTAGAGTGAGAATCGAACTCACTACCTGTGACGTTTAGATTCACATGCTTGTGCCTTTGCGACACAATTGGCCTCAAAAGATTTACTAATAATCCTTATTAAAGTACCAAAACACTTTTATTACTGTGCAAACACTATGAAACATGATAAATATGATATGTCACCTTAGGCCCATATAAATGATTCTATCGAGAAAGCTATACACTGTGACCTTTAAGCAAACTCTTTTTCAAACTGTACGACATTTTTTTAATAAAGTACCTAATATTTAGGCTGCCATGATTTATCCTATATCTTATAAAACAAAGTCGCTTTTCGTGTCTGTCTGAACTTTCTAACTCTTCTTCTTCTAAACCACCCAACGGATTATTATGCGGTTTTCACCATTAGGTCGAGTATTTTTCAGGGAAGGTTTATATATAGTTTATTATTTGTACATTCTTATGTACATTAACATAAATACGATAAATGTGTCTAAAGTCCTACCCGTTGAGACACTTTCGCGCATGCGCTGCTTTAATGGTAAGTACTACATGAAAAAAATGTACTGGAGTATTGTTCCTCTTAATAAGATCTACAAAAAAGTCCGCGAGAGCATATTTTTATCTTTTAAGGATAACGTGTAGTGATCATATTTCTGTCTAAAAATAATAATTTCAAGATATTTTTTATTGTGAGGGATATTTTTCCATAATGGTATTAATCCTTATCCTTTAAAATACTTTATTAATTTTCTACGTTAAACGAAGGTAAAATTTGCTGTTTACACTATTTCGAAATTGCGAATGGTATTAGAGAAAAACGCATTTAATTGTTGACACATCACGCCGTTGACACATCAGCATACGACTCATATTTTACTTATCCCTTACTCTCAGCATATAAATAAGTATATTAGTTACGTTGGCCATTTAATGTAGATCAAAACTGTCTTTTACTGTTTTTTCATTTTAATAAGTACTTTAGAAATTGTTACAATATCAAAAAATCATTGCTGCGAAACGCGCCTCGCGACGTTTTATTTATACAAGCGCGTCATGAGCAGTGATCGGTGGTTCCGTGGTAGAATGCTCGCCTGCCACGCGGGCCCGGGTTCGATTCCCGGCCAATGCATTCTATTTAATTTTCCTCACAGGCAGCCACGTAGTGCTTGCTTTTCATCAGGGACAGAATACCCTCTTCAGCATTAACCACAAGCTCGAAAAAAAAACCCGCCTGCCTTTATAGCAACGAAGATTTAGATGCGTTTGCACGTATTGGATAATTCGAGTTGAATGTATTATTTAATGTCATTTAACTATCTAAAAATAGTAATTTAAATATATTTTAATAAGTACTTGAAAAGATTAGTATCACAGATATAAAATTACGGTACCTACTAAAAAATCCTTGCTGTGTAAAACAATTGGAAAATCCTTATTGAAACTACGAAAATGCGGGTCGCATTAGGGTTTAATTAATTTTCACATTATCTTAAGTGCTTTGCAAACATACATTATATGAATAATCCAGTAGTAAAAGCGGGCGAAGCCGCAAGAGGGTCGCTAGTAGAGTATAAAATGAAATAAATTATAAGCTATAACCACGCATTTTTCATATTAGCATAGTAAACTATTGGATATTGAGTTATTAGTATAATTTAAGGTTGAAAACTTTTTTATTTGTGGTAAGTATTAGTATATATATACTAAGTAAGTATGAACGAAGTATGAAATATTTTCACATCATTATTTCTATCGCTTTCTTAACGACAGTAATCTTATTATACTGTCTGTTATTACATTGAAAAGATAAGGCTGTAATGAAGCCTTTGGAATTATTTTTATATTTATTTATATCTTATTATATACGTTACTTGGATTCGATGTAAAATGGGGACGGAAGTCTTAATGAGAAAGAGATTGACTTAACACAAGGTTCCTATGTTCCGAAATTTAGCCTAAAGTTACTTATTAGGAAGCTACCATTGTTAATGAGCTGTGAGTTTAAGTTTAAGTTTCTATATATGTATAATTCGTCGTCATCTTATTTTGTCGTCAATTAATAATCGTCATTAAGCTAATTATAATTAATGGTAGTTGTAATCATCGAAAACATAAATTAAACTCGCGTAATCATTGTGGCCTAACATGGCGACAGTGTGTCAGACCCTGATATAAACGCAATGGTAGTGGATTCGGACCCAGCTCGTAGGATTTTTTTTTAATTTCTTTGTCTTTTCTTTCCCTTTCTTTGTTTTGCTAAAACAAATCATAATCAACCAAATTCGGGCCACTTCTTTTTAGATAAGAGTTGAATAATAGTAACAATATACCAAATGTCAAAAGTATAAAATAGCTCAGCTCGAAAGATCCAGTAGTCGATTGGCGTTAAACTTAATTTCTTTCGCAAATGGCCCTTTGACCCAGTTCGTAGGCTTCACAAGTAGCAACGACCGCACGCTTAGTGCGTCTAAAACGGCGTGAGGATCGCTTTTACTTTACAAATGAAAACTGTTTTCGCTATAAAAAGGTTAAGAAATGTATAGGTACAAAGGGGTCTTGACTTTTATAGATTAATATCTTCTAGGATTTGGGTTGTAAGAATAGGTTTTTTGTAATTATTCAGCTAAAATATTCTGTTAGTTTTTAATAGATATTATGGCTGAATGCCACCCAGGACTCTTGTTAAGGTTTTGACCTCCATCTGTCACTCAGACTATCATTTAAATTTCTACAATGGGCTCGACTGGATTTATCTTTCTTTCAAAATATTTTTCTGATATTATAATAATATTTTAATATTTTTATGGATGGATAGGGAAAAAAATATTTGTGTTATCTCTCTAGTAGACAAAGCCCGGTATTGAGTTCCGCCACTCAACACGCAATGTCTCAAAATATACATGAAAAGTAGGGAATGGAGTGTCTTAACACTAGATTTTCTCTGCCTACCCTGAAATACTGGAAAAAGCGTTCATTTGTTTTATCTCTTATTTATATAAAAATGACTCTAACCTGTCGTTTTTCTAAATTCAACGAAAGTGTCACCTAAATAAATATTTTAGCTCAAATTTACTGTTTAAATATTCATGCACACGTTAAGCCGTCAGGCGCCGCTATCGTCACAAGGTAATTTAATTATGAAAGTGGAAAAATGAAGTCAGTTATGATATTTCAAAGTTATCGTTTATTATATTACTGAGACATGCTGCTTTTTTTAGTTTTACGCTGTACAGCAGGGTAAGCTGGGAGTTTTTAGTGTCAAGACATTCCATTCTCCACTTTGCGCCTGAATTCGAGACAAAAGGAATAGGGATCGAAGCCATAGCCGTCGGGTCTACAACCAAAAGACCTCACCATTCAACATGGAAGTTCCTATAAATTTATATTCGTACCATACGCTAAGTTGAGATTAAATTCAACAATAAATAACATTTTTTATTAAAATTCCATATGAAATTGGATATTGCTAATAGAGTATGTATCTTTAATTAGGATTATCACAACCAGTTCAGCCGTGGTGGCGTTAGTAGAAATTATAACTACATACTTGTACGAAAGCAGAAAAAATTTATCATTAATTAAATATTTTTTAACCGACTTCTGTAAGAAAAGGAGGTTATCAATTCGACTGTATTTTTTTTTTTTTTTATTTTTTTTTTATTTTTTTTTTATTTTTTTTTTTTATTGTTTGTTACCTCATAACTTTTAACTGGGTGGACCGATTTTGATAATTTTTTTTTTATTTGAAAGGTATAGCTTCCCGAATGGTCCCATTTTTTTTTGGCCCCCATGTCTGACAATGGTATCCATGAGAAAATCACATAAGTCTTAAATTTGCATTATGCATGTGCGCGACTAATAGCCGAATAACTCAATGTCGCGCCAACCGATTTTGATGATTCTTTTTTTATTTTGAAAGGATACACTTCAAGGATAATTTGATGAAAGTTTGGTTAGGTTTCGATTATGGAATCCGGAGAAAATTGAGAAAGTTTGTTTTTTTTGGTCAAAAATTAATTATACTGTAATAGTTACAAGCAAAAACTTTTTAAATTGATGTCAGAAGTGAGATTCCTGATCGTTGCATTTCTTTTCAACCAATCTCAAAAAAGAGGATGTTCTCATTTTCAACCAACTTCAAAAAAGGGAGATTCCGAATTCACCCGAATACTTTTTTTATTATGTTTGTTCTTGTCAATATACCAAAATGTAACTTTGCACAAAAATAATAGCTAATTAAATGAAGTTTTCATAGAACAATCACAACCACTCGTTGATAACCACTACCACCACCATCACCACTCGTTCAAGAAGCATCATTTTAACCTTTAAGTATGGACGTCGGGTCTCACAGACCCATCTAGGTCTACGAATTCTACAAATCGGCCACTTCTCGGTGACCTCCGCCACTGAGTCGCTCAGTACCTTTCGTATTAATGACAAAATGAATGTAGATAGCAATGGTTGTGTCTCTGGGTTCAAAACACGTGAGTATTTTACCTTCTAAACGGGACTTGGGTCTGTCAGACCCGACGTCCATGTTTTCCATACATAATGATTTCAAAACACCATATATTTTTATAATATTACAAAATATACTTTAATATTTTATTTGTATTATTTGTATTGAAATGTTTTTATTGTTATATATAATATATTATTTTGCATTATTTGTTATATATTTTAGTAATATAAATATTATTTACCTAAAAAAGATTCAATTTTTTTTATTTGTATGGTAAAATGGAAAAAAATGATCGACCAAGCAAGTCAGGGACAAATATATCGGTACTTTATAATCAACATCAAACAAAAGAATTGGACGACGACATTTTATAAAGAAAATAGCACTTTATCAAATAAAAAGACGCGTTTCGTTTACTAAACTACTCTAAGAATTGAGAATGACTTTGACTCGCGTTTCGCGATCTGATCTATCATTTATTGAACATGAAGCTAAAAAAATAGTTTTGGGTTCTTGAAAAACATGTATACTTTGCCCCCATAAGATATATAGAAAGACAACACATACTTATGTTGAATGCAATCGTCCTGTTAGCCTACAATGTTGAAAGCCATTGTGTATCGATGTTCAATTGTACCTTATCTTAAGGTGTTGTCAAAATTTTTATTTTATACCATCAGATGTAATTTCTTTTTTTTTTTTAATTGTTAGACTTTATATTTTGTTAAAAAAATATTTATTTTATTATCTGTCTTTTTTTTATAGTATTATTTTCTTAAGAGTCATCCCATGTGGCCAAAGACTGAAATTGTGACTTTAAGTTACTTAAATCGTTGTGATGCGTAAACTTTAATAAAAAGCGATTTTATTTATATTGATTTTGTTTGATTTGAGGCTATTCATGTAAACTAAAACATAAAATTGTCTTCTTCTTTCAAAAAACAGACGGAATATGACCAATAAATACACTGGTCTGACAGACCCAACGTCCATATGTGTGTTATAAAAAAATCACGTCCATAGTTAAAGGTTAAGTCAACAAATTGGCTCAAATTAATTAAAAAGTAAGCAAATTACCAAACACGGCCGTAGAAATGCAAATATCAAAGTAATTACGATTCTTTGTGGAGTGAGTGCGAGCGAACGAAACAAATACGATGGGAACAAGCTTTGACGAATCAGGGTCCCACCCCTTAACCCCAGGGGTTTAGAATTTATAAACACTTCCGGTTTATGTACGTAACACATATAAATTCTTCTTTTTTAGCTTCTCGCTGTATCCCTCAAATAGTAGGGTGGGCAGGACCTAGTGTTAAATTATATAATTATTTCTCATCTCATCAGAGATTGAAGTCACAACTACCTCAAT
>HE669897.1:45880-85657 GCA_000313835.2 Heliconius melpomene melpomene
AATGTTGAAAGCCATTGTGTATCGATGTTCAATTGTACCTTATCTTAAGGTGTTGTCAAAATTTTTATTTTATACCATCAGATGTAATTTCTTTTTTTTTTTAATTGTTAGACTTTATATTTTGTTAAAAAAATATTTATTTTATTATCTGTCTTTTTTTTATAGTATTATTTTCTTAAGAGTCATCCCATGTGGCCAAAGACTGAAATTGTGACTTTAAGTTACTTAAATCGTTGTGATGCGTAAACTTTAATAAAAAGCGATTTTATTTATATTGATTTTGTTTGATTTGAGGCTATTCATGTAAACTAAAACATAAAATTGTCTTCTTCTTTCAAAAAACAGACGGAATATGACCAATAAATACACTGGTCTGACAGACCCGACGTCCATATGTGTGTTATAAAAAAATCACGTCCATAGTTAAAGGTTAAGATCTACCCATCACTAAAAATCGTAAAATAAATTAATTTTTAACAAAAACAAAAACCGACTTCTAACAACGAACTAAAAAGTGAAAAATAATTATATAAAGATTTTATAATTTTGAAGTCGGTGTCAAACTAATGCTACAACCCCTTTACTACAATATCTAATTACTAAGCCTGTTTGTTTTACTTGGCACCGACTTCAAAATTATAAAATCTTTATATAATTATTTTTCACTTTTTAGTTCGTTGTTAGAAGTCGGTTTTTGTTTTTGTTAAAAATTAATTTATTTATTATGCACATTTCAATATATCTTCGTTGCGACTAAACAAATAATATGGTATATCTTGTACCTTACCAACAGATGCTATGATAGAGCATCGTGAGCTAATAACAAATTAATAAGTGACATTGACGTCACTTAAATGGGTCATAATCAGAAAAGTGGACATTTTCGAATTCGTAACGTAACTGATAAGTAACAACACTGATAATGTTTGTTACGAAACTGATGTCATAAGGCATTATACACAACAAAATAAGGATATTATATGAATAAAATATTGTTTTTTTATTTAATGAGACACAGATTAAAATTTTAAAGATTCAATCGTTGAATTAACAGATTATAAATGTAAGAAGAAAACATAACAAACTGACAATATGAACAATATAATAATGCTATTTAGTAACGTAATAAACTTATATTTCTAGTTAGAGATCACAAAGTTAATGATAAAATTAAATCCACTTTAAAATATATCAAAATTTGAGTCGTTATCACTGGAATTAAGTTTAATTCTTTGTAAGTGTTTATTCCGCATATCTTCATATTTAATAGGATTGGTCTTTTTAAGACGTTCTCTATATTTTTTATGTATTTCAGCACTTGACATAGGAGCCATGACGCTTACTGAAAATACAAAAATATTTATCAAAAAATAATAATCACAAAATCATAACTAATTTCAGGCAGAATAAAAAAATATTTTTAACTTAATCGGTTCAGCTGTTTCTGAGATTAGCGTGCACAAACACAGACAAACAAGCAAACAAGCAAAAAACTTAAAAATCATTATTTTTGGTTACTTTACTTTATGAAAAGTCACTAATAGTTTTTTTCATATGCCAGCAATTTTTTTTTCTTATATACATATCTTCCATATACAAGCACCGGTTCGATACAATTTTATTATAAACATATATAAGAAAACATTGGTACCGTAATTGTGAACTAGGCTTCATATTTTCTCAATTTCGTTACGTAACGAAATATAACGAAATTGAGAATGAAATCTGAGAAATTCTAACCCTTTTAAATATTTGCTCATAAGCCACGTGTTGCATCTGCAAGCACTGAAGTTCTTTTTTGAGATTTTATAAAAAGAAGCAAATAACATAAACAAGAAAACGAAATTATAGAATACTTACCAAAATAAAAGCCGTTTATAACCCTGAGATGTAATTTCACGCATTCCCTCTAAAACATTTGAACCCCTCTACTGCTGCGAGAACACTACTGGTTGTAGCTACAACAGCATTGACTTTTAGAATTATGGTGCCGCAACAAAAAACAATATTAAACACCATCCAAAATAATTGCGTTCATAATTTAATTGTACGTTACTAGCCCTGAGTAACAAAAAGACATTATTTTGGGACAAATTTACTTAACTAATATATATTGTTTATTAAATAATGTATCAATAAAAGTTGTTCTATTTAATATTATGCATAAAGTAAAGTAATATAAACATATCTGAAATCAAATAAAACCATAAACATTCGTAACAAATCAATTCTTAAAAAGTAAAGTGGTGAATGGGACACGAAAAATTGTATGGAAGCATTTTGAAAGGTTTTTTGCAACTAACAACAAATACTATTATTTGCCGTAATACATTTAAAATATTACAAAAATCTTTAAGTTAATAAATAAATTTATCGTAAATGGCAAAATATTTAAATTATCTTTAAAATTGTATTTTTAAAACGCATTCAAAGTAGCGGGACAAGAAAAGACACAAAAAGGACACTTTTTCTGATTATGACCCAAATATATTTTTTTTAGGTTAATGAAAAAGACTTTTCTTAATTATCATTATTTACTTTAATTTTCCTTACTAATATTATTTTACATTAACTTCATATTTCACAAAAGACAATGAGAAATAATTTAATCTAAATAGAGAGATTGATTACAGAGAAACAAACAAAAGTTTAAACTGAACTATGTACGGCTCTGATAAATGGGAGTGACAAGTTTTATTTGATTAATTATATCAAGATTTCTGTCTGCGTATTTATATGAAATATTGTTATAATTTGTCATTTTATCTTCGTTTAACTAAATGTATTAAATATATATCAATCATCGTTGTCTTGACATTGGCGCCAATAACAGTATGAACTGTTAAAAAGGAAAAATCAACGCCTTTGTAGACGCCTCTTGGGGTAATGTGAATAAATTTAATACTAAAAACAAATTAGCTTCACGCTGTATCCCATAAACAGCAGGGTACATAGTGTTGAGACACTTCGTCCCCTACTTCCCAACGAATTCTTGAGGTAATGTGTTGAGTGGCGGAACTAAGAGCCGAGCTTTACTTCGTTACCACAGCGAAAAAATGACAGTATTGAAAATTCCATTCCGTCAAATGGGAATCGAACCCATAACCGTCCCGTTTACAGTCACACACTTGTACCTCTGCACCACCACGGGCTCAGACAATTTATAATTACACTATAAATATTTATATTATCTAGATTATTAAAAGTGGCATAAAGTTGCAAAACACAGAATAATCAATACTAGGTTCCATCTGTCCTACTGCACAAAGTGGGGGAATGCATAAAGATAAATAAAATAGGTACTTTACATGTGTTACGAGACGCATCTGGGACTTGGGGGATGTAATGTCCACTTATACATGATTTAGCAAACTCGAGTGTTACTTTTAGCTCTTCTAGTTAAACTTCTTTATTTCATTATAAAGTATAATAGAAAAGAACGTAAACCATAACCAGCAACCATAAACAGCTTTATGCTGTATTCCGCACATAGCAGGCTTAGCAAAAGGGAACCAGGTGTTAAGATACTCCGTTCGCCACTTTTCGTTAAATCCAGAATCAAGGTATTGTGTGTTGAGTGGCGGAACTGAAGAAGAAATGAAAATATAAATTAAAATAAATATTTTATTTCCTCTGCTCCACTCCTTGGGCAGGAGTGGAGCAGAGCTTTAAAAGCAAAGCTTTAAAATAAAATAATACTAATATTTTGATTCATTCCAAGAGCGTTGATACTCATCTAGGCGATAATTGGAAATAACACAGACACGTGACTTGCACTTTTATTACGAAGCTTAATTAAATAAGACCGTATCTAAAAGATATATAAAAATATACTCATTTGTGGGTATATCAATAAAATTGAAAACTTACAAAAATGTATTTTTAGTAGTGTAACCTACCTGTTATAAATCAAATTACTTACACAAGTTTATATATAAATACTTATAGAAAATTTTACGACAAATTAAGTTCTTATTTTTAACATAAAAGCGTGTTAAAGGAAAATGAAAGGAATTAATTATTTTTATACCCTCGTTCTGGTAACAAGACAAAGCCCGTTGGGTCCTCCCACTCATCACAAAATGTCTCGAAATTTAAGCGGAAAATAGAGCCCTGCTATACGCGGGAAACAGCGTGAAACCAAAAAAAAATATATAAAATATACCTATATATCGATAATATGATATTTTTTCAAAGATAACAGGAAAAACTGAACTAACATAGGTTACTTTTTGTGCGAGAGGCAATTTTTTGCTGATTTGATCTTGACTTCGTGTTGGTATGAATATAATTATATAATAAAAAAACTTCTATATGTATATGTTCTTCTTTCTATATGTTCTAAAACTCTTGTTTATGCTTGGCAAAGAAAATATTGTTTGTACTTCATTATAAGTGTGCAAATATGTATAAAACTAGTTTGTAAAGAAAAGACAAGTTAAATGTATTTTTACTCCGCATAGAGGTAAATATATAAAGCTATTGAGGTGCAGCGGCACAATGTCTGTATCAAAACGGTTATTGGTTCAATTCTGTCATTAAATGCGAAAAATTATTAAAAATATTGAGTCATATAAAATTGTATGCGAATATTCATCATATCGTTTAGTAATACAAAATTCCGTACTTAATTTTTCACCTATTTATTAAATATTTCCTTTTTTAATTTATTTACAACAAAATGTACTTAAAATAGGTAGAACAAAACATTACAAGACACACCGATAAAACAACTTGTTAGAAATGTGACAACCATTGAACACGACAAAATAAAGAAACTTCTAGATCTTTTCGAATTCAAAGGGAAAATCACAACAATTTCTTACAACTAACTATACTTAATAAGTTATTATCGTCAATTTCCATGTAAAACGCATCCAGGAAGCGCTTTCCATAATGTTCGCACTTCAAATGCAAATGACGTCGTGAGGCAGCATCATGACTCAAAGAATATACAAAGATTGTTGTCGTAATGTTGACACAGTGTAAATTGTCCTTAGCGAGTGTAAATTGTTATACTCGTAGAATGACATGGAGGAAACAGAAATGTATAATTTTGTGATCTGAATATTTTTGTTTGTGATAGTTGAATTTCTTTTTTCAGCCTCACCCGTCTAGTCATGTCCCGTTAAGACATTCCGTTCCTATTAAGACATTTCCGTTCCCCACTTTCCGCCGGAGGCATTGCGTGTTGAGTGGCGGAACTCTACGCCGTACTATACATCGTAACCAGAGCGAGGAAATTAAAATATTAAACATTAGATCCTCGAGTAGACATCGAACCCACAACCTGTCGCGTTTACAGTCCGCACGCTTCTGCCCCTGCGCCACGACTGGACTTTTCGTTTTCATGATGTACTTAAAATAAATTTAGCACAATTTAACACCGAGTGCTTAAGTATTTTCATATTCACACAAAAGTAAAGTAAGTAAATTATAACAGCAAAAGTAAAGAAAAACAATCCATAAGAAATTTTGTAGACGAAGGCCTTGTGGCCCTTAACAGGATAGGTGCTTGAAACTTAGTACGCGCGGCTTATGGAATTTGCCTTGCTGCCTTTTGAAAGGAGTTTTAAAAATCAAATATTATTATTTCAATTTTATTTTATTATGTTGAAAAATATTATAAATATATTATAGTATATACTTCTATTGGACTAAATATTATTAAATGAAATATAAATTAACCAATTCCATTATCTTAAACATATATTTAACTTGAACAAGCGATCCGTCAAAATGCGAAACCATAAAAGGATGGATTACTAGAACAAACTAATCTGACAGATTTGATTTTTTCCACGATCCGACATTGTATAGTGTAAACATGCCCAATTTGATTTATAACGTAGTAAAAAAGAAATAATTTTTATTTTACTTTTGCTCATAAAATATATTCATTGCTTTAAGATTATTTTATATTAAACTCTTAGTTAAGTTCTATGTACATATAAAAAATCGATTTAATTACTTATTGCTTACCTACTAACTAAAGTAGCTTAAGATGACCTTAAAGTAACATTAATGTTATAATAGTGTTAGACTAATCGATTAGAGCCAACGCAGTGTCGATAGACGCTTATCGATAAAATCTATCGATTAAGATATATATATCGATAATGTCTCTCGATTTCAGAAGCTTATCATCGTATGACACGGCGTCTAATTTATTAAATCTATAGTGACGTACGTGTCACGGTTATCAGTTAAATCGGTTTTTCCTTCGAAATGCATATGATTGATGTGATTTTTTTGCGATATTTATGCTGTACTATTTGCTGTTAAAAGAGATTTTTTTAAATTTAGAATATCTTAAGAATATTTCTCTATATATACAGCTTCACGCTGTATCCCGCATGTAGCAGGTAAGAGAGAGGGCCCCTAGTTTTAAGACATGCCGCTTCTTTATGTCATAAACGAAGGGTTGTAGATGGAATGTTGATCGATGAAAACATCGAAAATTCCAGATAATCTATATATGAGTTTTTAAATATGAAGAATATTTAATGCAATATTTTACAATTAAGTATGTAAAATTGCATTTGAATACCCAAAATATTAAATTTCACACGCTTCATTATAATATTATTTTAATAATATGTTAGTACACTTAATAATACATGAAGCCTTAATTTTAAAATTAACCTTTAACGAAGCAAAAATAATATCTTCAACACGTATGCACACATACGTATATCTTATTTCGTATAAGGTTTCCATAGATAGCTAGTTCATTATATTAAAAAGATTATGTAATATAATGGTAAAAAATGCACAAAAAAGAAGTACGAACGGCATTACAGAAGCAAAAACACCCAGTTCCGCGATCGTTAAATGGAGGAAGCGTCAATTGATCTGTTAAGATGTGGATAAGCTGTAATGGGTCTACGTGGATGTAAATGTACGTGAGATCAATGTCTATTCTATGGGTTTTTACCTAGTAGGTTAACAAATACAAATGAATATACTTACTGTTTGTGAATCATTCTAGTTAAAAATTATTATTTTTTTGTTTTTTTTAAGTAATTGACTTTAAAAAAATTAAAATATATTATTTTTTATATTTTTCTATATAATATGCATTTGTATTATTGTAATAAATACGTATTTTCACTGAACCAAAAATGTAATGACTTCATTTCAACCAACCGAATGACCGACATAAACAAAGGCATAATTTTATACTTTTTGCAATAAAAAAGATATTCTAATTGAAATTAGTTCTATATTATTAGTTAGTACTAGATTTTCCATATTTTTCGTTTCTATTAATAACCTACAAATTTTCGATATACCTATTATAACATATATATATATACATTTGCGTATCACAAATATTAGTATACATACATTATTGGTTAACGTCGCGCCAGCAATTGCTCGAGTAAACATTATTGGGGCGTCATATAGAGTTATAGTCTAATTTTTTTTCTCGGAAATATATTACAAATGTTTTTATATATGGTAATATGACATTTTAACCTCATCTAAACTGTACAGTTTTTTTTTAATTAAATATTTTATATTGTGGGTTCGATTCAGAGACATCAAATAAAATGGTAGTGTTTAGTGTCAACACGTACTTTCTCTACAATGGGCGGAAAGTGGGAAACGGAGTGTCTTAATATTAGGTTATCTCTGCTTATCTTGATATATGCGATATATAACGCCAAGCTAAAAAAAATATAAATATATCTTAACTATATATCTACGTTTTGTTTTGCAATCTGAAAATTAGATTTTGTTTCCAATAGTTTGGTAACTAATGGAAACAGAATGCAATGAAATAGCATAGCAAACTGCAATACAATGGTTTCAGTCACTCTTTAATTGGCGGAGAGTACTGAATGGAATTATTTTTTCCTATTTCTTTAATATATATTTACAAATAGATAAGATATATATTTTTTGACCAAATCCAAACCCAAAAGCCATGTAAAATAACGTTCAAAAATGGAGAATATAACCTCTCATTATGAATAAAAATATTAACCTCTGATTTTGACTTTTCCCTTAACAGACAAAAGAAATAAAACAAAATCATAGCCCGAGTGGTAATCGAACACTATACCATCGCGTGTACAGTTATAGCACCTACTGCCCCAGACCCGATGACATCAACCTTGTCTCATTGGATCTAATTATGAAGAAACCACTACGTCCACCGTATCTATTAAATTTACATACTATTTTTATAGCACTAATGAAGCCCAATTTCGTTGCACCGACCGCTTCAATTTAGCAATGCCCTGTAATTTACTAGTAATTGATTTAGTGCTATCAATTAGCAGAACAATGTTTTTAGCCACAAATTATAGTCGACATATTGTGATATAAATACATATGAATAAAGTCTCTAATATAATAAATTAGCTTTTGACATTATGTCATTAACTAAATTTAAAAAAAACAGAAGGAACGTAGAGTGTCGCCACTTAATATGCAGTGCCTCGAGAGTTCGGTGGAAAAGGGGAACTGTCTTATTATTAGATTCCCAGGTTCCCTATGCCTATACTCTGTAGAACAGAGCCTAAAGCTAAACTTCTTACACTTAAGAAAAATTAGAACGTAGCTGGACTTAAAACTATTTACTTGACAGTAACCGGTAAAGAATATAATAAACCATATTCTCTGAATATATCGATACGTATATATAAACAGAAACTTACATTCTCCACAAGGATCCTACATACTAAATTACTTAAGTACGCCCAGTGGCATAGAATGTGTATTTTATGTCAATCACTCAATAACGAAAAATTAACAAAATAAAGATTTTATTACCTATGATATTTAAAGATTAAATTCTCAGTTAAATTTAACTATTACGTAAAACATAAAACCTATCTATTATGTCAAACATTCATTTATTAACTAAAATCAGTAAAATAAACTAGTGTCATCATCATTGGCCGCAAAGCTAGAAATTTGTGTCTTTTACATGAAATAAACGTAAATAGTACGGTTAATATGCGAATTTCTATACAAGTCAATTTGAATAATTAATTTATTCACAGTTCCCGGACTTTGGAATGCATTTTAATTATAAAAGACCATTACAGGGTGAAACAGTTTGTTTGCAATGTGATTACACAGTTTATGTTTAATGATAACTATCAACAAAATTTATTTTTTCTAAATTCGCGCTGTATTTTGCATAGGGCACCAGACTCCAGTAGACTGTGAACGCGATAGTTGTGGATTCGACCCCCATTCGCTGCAATAAATTGTTTTCATTCTCTTGGTCTGCTAAAACAAGCTGCGACATTGAGGTTGAGTATCGCTATTTAACACATAATGGCTAAGTCAAATGAAACGTGGAGAACAGAGTGTTCTTGGCATTGGGTTATTTCAGTCTACCCGTCTATTCTGCTATATATAGCCGTACTTAATGTGTATTAAGTCTACTAAAACTGAAAATAATTTCATAAATATTCGTACAGTTCAAGCGGGCGAATCCGCTATATATGTTTTGATGTACTAAAATAAAAGCGACCTTCACTTGTTCATATAACAAAAAACATTCTGCGTTCAAATAAAAAGACAATCTGATATCCATAAAAATGATATTCACACAAAATGTGTCTAGAATTTTTTTACATCAAGGACACATAATAATTTCTTTCAGTCCGAACAGACTAAACTATTTTTGTTTAAGAGTCGAAAATTGTGGACCAATAAGTACTACTTATAAAGAAAATAACCTTTTTTTCTCAACAAAAATACAAACAAATATTTTTGAAAGAAAAATAGCAATAAAAACGCAATATTTCATCATTAATAATCAATTATATTTGTTAGTATTTCTATCTTTCTTGTATCACATAACATTTAAGCTAAATAAGCGTTAATTGATATACAAGTCCTGTTTATTTAAGGTTTAGCTTCAATAATAAATATAGTACTCGAATAGGCTACCAATCGAAATGGGTTACACATTCTAGTAAGTAAAGTAACTATAAATCGCAGGCTGGCGTCTCTCCAACGTACGAGTAACTCGGAGCCCCCATAAAAACAAGGAAAGCTCACAAAATTGATATTAATATCAGTCCCAAACACGTAAGTTAAACCAATTCAGCGATAAAACAAATCTCAAGTGGAATTCTCTTGGAAATAAGATAAAATTATTCAAATACAGCTTCAAGTTACGTCTAATACAAATATTTTTTCTTTTTTTTCACTTGCCTCAAAGAGTGGTCTACTTGCTAAGTCATTTCTTTATAAACCAATTTTTAAATAAACTGCTTTTCTTAACGTTATTCTATGATCTTTGCCCATAAAATTATTAAAAAAATAAAAACTATGGAAGAATATATATTTTTTAAGCAATATAGGAACGTAGTGTTAAGAGAATTATTTCATTTCCTACAACCGTCGCGTTGCGTTCCTGCGCCATGACGGCCACAAAAATAAATAAAGTAACACTATTAAAATATTTCTAGATTTTTGTAACATTGGTCATTTTAATTTTGATAACATGAGTAGCCATAGAAGCATTTTAATAATTCTATTCTTAACATCACTGCGTCGACTATAAATAAATCAATCTTAATATTATCAATGATTAATGGGTGAAGGAAATATGATTACAAAATGCTTTTAGTATATTATTATTACATAAACTTATTAATCTTTTATATTTATTTATATGAATAAAATAATTAAAATTTGTCGTAATTGACTAGCATATACAAGTCGTAGATCTATTAGAACTTAGTACCACTATTAGTTGAGCGAGGATATTAAAAAAATGAAATAAATGAACACTTATATCTCTCTATTGTATAAAAACATGAAGAAGCTAAAAATATGTCTTTTGTCACGAGTAATTTTTTCAAGTACATCATATAACGATGCTAGGCTGTTAATACATTTTAAAAGTTCATTTACACCCGAACATTGTTGCCGTCACTTGTCGTTCGCATCGCAATTTATTGTTTAATAATATATAGTTGCCTGGGAGCATGGGTCAAAAAAGAATATTTTAATTTTATTTTTTGATTATTGCAAGCCAGAGTTAACCCCGGCTTTGTTAGCAAACAGGACGAGCCGGGAACAGAGGATAAAATATATGAAGGACCAAATTATAGCTAGATTTTGAACCCATAACTATAGTACGGAACCACCAATTCTAAACATATTATCAAATTTAGTTTTATTCCTTGAAAAAAAAAAAATTCAATCAAAAACTTAAACTTTTAACAAATGAACACTAAATATGTATAACAGTAAAGTAAACACTGAAAATTGTCACCTGTCCACAACATTATTGCGGTCGACACGTCCTCCTAGACACTACCTGTACCTGTATACAAGTATGTACAGGTATGTTATATGTACGCCATGAAGAGATCGATGAGCGATATTTCCGCTACCTGAGCCCGGTGATGTATGATGTGGGACTTACGAACGGATTTTTATAAGGCAAGTAGGGATAATAGCTTTATTAAAATATTTTATTTTATATTAATCAGATAAAAAGTTATTATTTTAAATATAATATATATAAATTGTCTCACTTTAATATGTGTTTTTTAGTATAGAATTACATTTCCCTTTTATTCTTTAATTGTAGTTTTTGTATTCATCGTTAAAACCCAAAGCCTAGATAAAACTAAACTTGTTAGTTAAATGTATTAAATTTTGACTATTTTAAGTTTTCCTCAATAATAAAAAAATATTGGCCTTGTTTTATTTTTAAATTCGTGTGATTATTTTAAATTTTAAGACAGAATGTCCTTCAACTTCTGACGTTATATTTGAATCAATATTTAAACATGTAAAAGCCGTCTCGTGGTCTATAAATAACCAATGAATGTATAATCATTTAAATGTACCTATGTTGATGTCGTGATGATAAAAGGTGGAAAAAAATATAACTGCTACGTGCAGGTGAATGAGAGTAAATCTAAAAAAAATAACAGAAAAGTTAAAAAAATTACAGCAATTAAGTAACCTTCTTATATACGAGGAATGAATTAGCGATCCCTGGCCAGCTATCCTCACTATTCCTAGTAGCTAACAAGTACATATATCTAGTAAAAAAGTGAGTATATGATTTTTATAAACTGTCTTAAAAACTGCTTTCCTTGAAAATGGGACGATATTTTTTTTATTATTTTTATAAATTTTACAAATATTGAAAATTTGTTTTAATTCTAAATACTTATAAAATTTAGAATATATGTTTATCGGATTAGAAATCAAACATGCCGTAGGTAATTCAACAATACTGCCTTTACTTTACTTTACATATTCTATATAGCGCCAAGCTTCATTTTATATTCATTTTTACATCGGTCAATTGAATTTGAAAGCCCTTTTGAAACATAATTTATACAAAAATAGTGATTGTATTTTCAGTAAATTAAATAATTGTAGGTAAATATATTTGTTCACATCACTCACTGTATTCACAAAGCGGCATATAAATACTAATATTTACAATTCTAACTGAACACATGTTTATTTACCTTAATTCGCTTGTTAAAGTTATTGATAGGCTAGAAAGTCACTAGTTCTCACTACAATGGAAGATTTATATGAAAAATATAATGTCTAGGTTTGGTTACTCAAAGTACGGCGATAGGAAACAAGTATTTTTTTTAAATAACAGAAAAGTGAATATTATTATTTATTAATATATCCTCGTCTTTGCTCTGATATCAAGGAAAAACTGCGGCGTTGAGTTCCTAACACGCAATACTTCAAAAATTGTGTCTACCGTGCTACATGCGGAATAAAACGGGAAATTGAAAAAACTAACTTTTTAATTTTTGTTTTTTTTTTAAGTTTTCGATAACGTTTTAAACGTATGTACCTTAATATTTACATAAAGCCTATGCCATAATACTTGAAATGCATCAAAAAAAAATCATAAGTATATGAAATACTAAATTAGACATAGGTTTTCCACGTCACTAAATCGAGCTAACCAATCAACTCTACAACATACTTATAGAGTACAAATATTGTCAAGATAACATAACATATGGATAACATAATCGATTCGAATCTAAGATACAAGGTACTCGTATCTATCACGACCACTGTACGATAGGGTATTTCCATTGTTGAGTGTCGATTAGATTTTTATTACGATAATGTTTGAAATATAGAAAGGTAACTGTAGTTCAAATTTAAATTAAAATAATATATGTATCCATCCATCAGCCTTTTAAGGTCCACTGCTTAGACATAGGCCTCCCCCAATGCTCGCCACTCCGTCCGGTCCTGCGCCCTTTGAATCCAGCGGGTTCCCGCTGTCTTCTTAAGGTCGTCGGTCCACCTGGTTGGAGGGTGGCCTGTACTTCTTTTGCCAAGACGTGGTCGCCATTCGAAATGATGAAAGCCGTAGACGAACGCAGGTTACCGACATAGCTCTCAAAATCTGCAAGCTAAAGTGGCAATGGGCAGGCCATATTGTCAGGAGGACCGACAACCGATGGGGAAGAAAGGTCCTCGAATATATGTATAATTAACTTAGATATATTTTCCAAATATTTTTAAATCGTCGAATGAATATGGAGCTACCACCGGGTCCGGGAGCTGAGAAGCTGAACAGTTGTTCTTTTCAGTAAAATGTTTTGAAATGAAGATAGTCTTAATTCCACATGCTTTATATTTTAATAGAGTGACTGTACAACATTTACTTATTTTATGGTAGGAATATCGCAACTTTCTGACAATTTTCGAGATATTTGTCTATAAAAGTGGGAATCGAACCCACAACCATTGGGCTTACAGTCAGACCTATATCAATCACCGTATGTACATATATTTAACATACTTTTAAGTAGGTTTGTCTCTCAATTTCTCAAATAAAGTATAAGGTAACTATTTTTTATAACAATATAAAAAATTCCAAAGCCGAGACAGTCATCTGTAATAACACATTTTGTTTGCTTTATATGTTCATACGGTATTTGAATATTCATCATTGATAATTACGCAAAAACTATTTACCAAGCAAAAAACTTGTGAGAGGCAGTTGCTATACCGAGAATGAACAAAATTAGTGATGACGTTAAATATACGAGTATATTTGTGTATTTTAAGTACTTGATAATATGAGACTTTAATGAAAGCCTGTCGTGACGCAGAGCGCAAGCGTGTGAGTGCAAATGCGGCAGCTTGTGGGTTCGATTCCCACTCGAGGAATTAAAATAATATTTTTTCGCCCTGTCGAGGCAAAACGCGACGTTTAGTTCCCCCACTCATGTACATGTATAGCTACCCGAATTCGGCACCCTCTGCCTACCCCACTAAGTGCGGGATACAATGTGAAGTTAAGAAAAAAATGTACATTCATAAATCATAATTTTTATATTAAGAACTTTAGAAATTGTAAAAAAGTTTTTTTTAATAGTTATCGAAATGTAAATAATTAAAGTGTCATCTCCTGAAATTAATGAATTCGTTGTGCAAATGTACACTTAGCAAAAATGTCAAATAAAAATTAATTTAATGTCATAAATATCAGTCAGGCAAAAATTACTTAAAGAATAGATTATAATTTATATGTATAAACCTTAACTTAACACGATGTATAGGCGATGGTCGTGGGTTCGATTAACACTCGGGAAAAAGAGAATATTAATTTAATTTTTTCGTTTTGATCGACAAAGCGCCGGGTTGAGTGGCGGCGAAAAGTAACGGATCTTAGCAACAGTTATACGAGAAAAAGCTTGAACCTACTAACTTAACGAAACCTACTTACAATGATATATAATTTTAGAAGAAACCTTACAAATCTTAAACAAAATCAAATTAAATTATTACTAGAGAAAAAACAAATATTACAAACTTTCGAACCATATATGCTTGTAGACATTCCCACTAATGCCTTCCCGCAGGCAACCTAGTATTTAGGATTAATCTATCTTGTACTCTCTCTATACAGCTGTACTACGAGTATATGTCGTTCACAGCAATTAAATGGAAGATTGTAAAAGGATTTATTGAAGCTATTCTGAATTTTGTGATTGTAAACTAAATTATTGCAGGTTCGATTCTAACTTAGGGTAATATTTGTGCTATCGCTAGCTTGACGCTCCTTTTTTATATTATTAAACAAAATATTGATAGAAATAAAAGAACTGTAGTGTTTGGCATTCCGTTTTATTGGACTAGCTCGCTTTTTCAGTTGTGTAAATATGTATATTAAATATTATATTTACATTAAATATTCGACTGATTTAATTTTTTAATTTTAAATATTCGACTGAAGTAAACTATTAACGACAAAATATTCTTTTTTTATTCAATCAAATCATTAAATCAAAGTTCATTAAATTAATAATATTAAAAGTATATAGATGTTAATCGAAAGTAATCGCAGGAGAGAACCTTTAATTTAAAACATAATTAATGAAGTATTACCCTTTTCGTGATTTCCTAATAAATCAAGTTAATTAATGAGATTCAAATGTAAAATATAATTTTATGGGAATTAACAAATTAAAGTCCTTGATTCAGTTTTCTAAGCAATTTCATATGCATATGCATATCAGTAAGCTTCACGCTGTATCCCGCACATAGCAGGCTATGCAGAGGAAGCCTAGTATTTAGACACTCCGCTCTTCAATTTCCGCCGAATACTGGAGACATTACGTGTTGAGTGGCGAAACTCTACGCCGCGCCGCGATACCAGAGCGAAGAAATGAAAACATGAAATATTTCATTTCCTCGATGTAATTAATATACTATTTCATGTCAAAAATAATTTGCAAATGGAATAAAATAAGTAATTACTCTAACAGGGGGTCGAACCCACAATCATCCGTCGCTATAATACGTGATAAAGCTCCAAGCTTCCAATATCACCTAATCACTATGAATGAAAATATATTATTATAAATTTATTAATTATAGTTGAATAATGCTTACAAATAATAATTACTTGTAATTTAATATGCTTTTGAATATTAAAATCTCTCACGTATAATGTTGCATAGTTTAAAATTAAATTAAATGCACTTTTAATTCTTCATAAATATTAAATATTAATGGAGGTTAATTAATGTGTTTATTATTTATAACCAAGCCTTTAGGGTACATCATCTGGCTGCCAGCGCAACGGTTAAGGGTTCGATTACCACTCGAAGATTCATCATATTAGTTTCTTCTCTCTGGTAATAAGACAAAGAGTAACGAAGTGTGTTCTTAATTGTATATTTCGGCCTATCATGCCATATTTGGGAAACAGTGAAAGATAATAGTTATTATTAATTTAAATAATTCTAAATGTTTGCTTTAGTATATAAAGTTAAATAATTCTGAGTAAAAAGGTAAAGATTTCAATCACGTACGAGGCAATAAGTGTCCCCTTTTAAAAAAACGTATTTCATTATTTAATTTTGCAGGCAGCGTAATATATTTAAAAATACATGGATTTTAGAAGAAATCTGTTAGAAAATGTCTAGAAAGACGATATCCGACGGACGTTGACTAATTAAAAGAGTGTTGGCATTGGATGAAAATAAATCTTTTCCAAGCTCAAGATCCGTGCGTGTCGATAGGAAACTCAATTTCAATAGCTCTTTGGACTAGACTAAAATATTTTTTTAAAGTACTAGAAAATATCGTAGTGGTAGTGTTTTCTTTTTTTTCAAGGGGTTTTTTTATTATTTTGTTGTTATTTGCAGTTGTTGTACACCACAGATTTTGAACGTCCATGTTTTTTTTGTTCGTGTGTTTTGCGTAAATAAGTTGGTGAGGGTTAAAACGGTTATCATTGTTCGTAATAAGGCCCAATTGCGGAAAGCGCAGCGGGTCATAGCAGTGAGAGCGGTTAGGGCTTACCGTACGGTGTCATGGACGGCGGCTACTCTCCTGGCAGGTGAACCTCCCTGGAATTTGCAAGCTGAAGTACTTGCTAAAGTGCACACATTCCGCACGAGTGGGCGGTCGCGACGTGAACGACCATCGACGGAGGATATCGTGCGGATCAGGAGAAGAGCAGACGAAGCCCTGATCCAACGATGGAAACTGGACCTCGAGTTCCCGGCGGCAGGCATAGCGACAGTAGAATCTATTCGCCCGCATTTAGATCGATGGTTACGAAGGAGCTTTGGGGCTTTGACGTTCAGATTGGTGCAGGTATTGACGGGGCATGGTTGCTTTGGCAAATACCTGCACCAGATTGTACGTCGAGAGCTGTCACCGGCATGCTACGAATGTAATGCACCCGTCGACTCAGCCCATCATACCCTGGCTGAATGTCCTGCTTGGGCACCGCAACGCCACATCCTGATGGCCGTTGTGGGTGGAGACCTCTCACTATCCAGTGTGGTGGGAGCCATGCTGGATAGTGAGAGGAACTGGTCTGCTGTGACTTCCTTTTGTGCATCTGTTATGGCACTACAGGAGGCCGCGGAGCGGGTACGCGAGTCCAGCGCGAATGCAGACCCGCTTCGCCGTCGGAGACCAAGGGGTAGAAGAAGGCAGTATGCGCATTTGTTACTCCCTTTACCCTAGACGAACCACTCACCGAGGTAGCGGAATCCCCCTATAGGGTCGTTAGAGCACTCTGAAAAGTAATGGTGGCTCGTAGTTTGCGAGCCTTCCACCGAGGCGTCGCAGTGGCATGTGCGAGCGATCCTGCGGTGTCTCTATATTGGTGGAGCGGTTTCGCTGGGTTTTAGTGGGTAGTATCGGTTATCATTGTCAATTATATATTTCGGTGTTTGAACGACTAGAGTAGTTACAACCAACACTTAAAATTTAGTAGTATATGGCAGAATAGGATGTGAGAACCTAGTGTTGACACATTCCGTTCTTCAGTTTCTTTTCATTATTGAAGACATTTACTGTTGATTGGAACAAAAAGTTTTTTTTCCTTATACTAATGCAAGTAATTGTAGATAATTGAAATATAATAATTTCCCTAAATGGGAATGGAACTTATAACCATGGCACTATTTCACTACACTGATGCTTGACAACGATTTTATATTTCTTAAATATATGTTAAAAATATATTTAAAATTTGGCCCTTCATCTTTGTGCACAAAAAGCAATGCTATTTAAAACAATATAAAGTCGGAAGCTAAGTATTTAGTAAACAATAGCAATGTATTCGTATTCGTATTTAACAAAACTTTACGAATCTATATATAGTCGAAGTCAAGCAACCTTTGCTTTTTATAATGAACTAGTCGTCGTATGCAACTTTTTCTGCGTAGACTACAAAATATAATATCGTGTGTTTTTAAACTCATGTAAATAACATCTTTCAGTGCAATATTTAGTTATTTTAGTTGACTATTTCGTTTCTAAGTAGAGATCGGAGTGTTTTAACACTAGGTTCGCTCTGGTTGTGTGCGGTATAGAGCGTGAAACTGTTTTTTTTTAATTCCATATCTCTTGAGTTTTAGGTCAAGACGGCTTTTCCGGATAATGTTCGAAACTGTATTTTTGTTTATATTCCAGACAGGTTGTGCTTTAATAAATAATAGTGTAAACAAATATATACATACCAATTTTTTTGATATAAAATAGTAGACATAATAATTAACGCGTATCCAATTAAAATATTTGAGGAAAAAAAATAATTACAGCATTGCAGCATTTACAAATATTTTATCTTTTATAACATAATTGTCTATATCATATCTAATTATCTATTATTAGTCTTCTTTATGTCCGTCGCTATGCACTACACGATACAATACAATAATAAATATTATCTATTATTAACCAATTTATTTTTGATTATTTAAAAATTACAGACATAATATGCAAATTTACGGTACGATAGTTGTTCTTATATATCATGGATATGATTTTCTTTGATTGTACTATATTCCTAGCTTGCAATTTAATTATGTTATAGTGTTATTCGGCGTAGTGAATTATCTTTATTTGTTTGCTATAGCTAAATAAGTCTTAAGCTTCAGCGCTCAACATGTCGCAGTACATCAATATATTTCATTCAGAGGAAAACGGAGAAAAGAGTATTTTACACTATATTCTGAGGCTACGAACAGAATCAGAGTCTTGGTGTCCGTTCCGAGATACTACCTAGAACTGTTAATTGAAAACTATTTTTGTGATTAATTGAAAACTATTACTACTTTTATATAACACAAAAATAATTGAAAACTATTTTTGTGTTATATAAAAGTAGCTTTAATTTTTAATTACCTTTTTGAGGTTAAGATTTCCTATTAAGCTTTAATTGAACAATAATAATGTGTATGGATTCCGGGACAGCAAATTGAAATTAGTGGGCACGGGACAACACTCAAAATTCCAGGACAATCCAGAATTTCCCAGCAATCTGGCAACCCTACTGTTTAGTCTGCTATATGGGATAACGCGTGAATCTAAAGATTTTTTTTACGTAAAATTTTAGAATACTATTGTATTTTGTAAATAGAACAAATGAACATGTACTAAAATCGTAATAACTCATACAAAACCAACTATGAATTGAATTTCCTAATTATGTTCAGTACTCAACACATCATTGTGACGTGCGCGCGTATATTTTGGCATAATTAGTGTCAATTATTATTGTTATTGTGAGGAATATTCACTATTTTGTATATTATTACGAAAATTATCTAACGCTATTGTAATAAGGTGTCTAAAACAGGCTTAAAATGTAAAAGAAGTAAACCTAGGTTTAATTCGATAAATATATAGTAGACTAAATTAGCTAAAACGTGTAATAATATATTTAATAAAAAAAATAGACTTCAATATATTCGTATGTAAGTACATACAAACTTGCATAAAAATGTAGAAAAATTTGCCTCTGTAAGGCTCTAATCAAATTTGAATATATATTATATTATATATAAATGGTATTTATTACCACCTAAGAAGTGTGACGAAATAATAACCGTCACAATCTATTCATAATTGACGGAGTAATCTTGTAACAAACAAACAAACAAAAAGAGCACACAGGCGGGATTGAGAACTACTTCCTTTCTGAAGTCGGTTATAACTCTAAATGGGATATGGGGATAGATTTATGTTGGTAATACAGCTCCAGTGAACTAGAAGTAAGGGATAGTTCGGCTTATATTCCATTTGATTGATTTATAGTCTATATTTTCTATAAATGCAACCTATTTTCCGCATGAAAACATATTTCAATATTAAATACTGATCTTATATTAATTAAAAACTGATCTGTTTAGTATACAATTTTATTTTTTTTTCTTGAAAATTTACTATTTGGAGTGAAAGATTATTTTTGATACCTACATCATAAATAAAATTTATAATTTGAAACAAAAATTAAAAGAAAATATCAAAATATAATAATTTCCTTCATCAATCGTCCAGGTGCTCAGCATTTTCAACAAATTTTCACTTTGAATAATATAATTCCTTATACTAAAACGTGAAAACCTTATCGAATAACATATTTCATTAGACATATAGGGCAAAAAACGCTTACGCCTTACTTCTTTGCGCATCAAATATTTAACATTTTATTTTATGTTGCGGGTTCATCAGTGGCAACAGCTGTCGCGCTTTTGTTTGAGCAACTAATAAAACACTAGGACCCGTATTTATAAACCGCTCTCAAGTCTGAGATCGATCTAGAAATGCCGTTTTTATTAATAAATTATATATGTATGAATGAGAACGGCATCTCAAGATCGAACTCAGACTTGAAAACGATTTATAAATGCGGGCCTAAGCACATCACGACTGCGTCACAAATGTTAAGCATAAACAATAATAGAGGTTTAAAATTATAAGATTTATGTCATATTTTTCCCTCAAAATAGAAATAAACAACTAGCAATGTTATCAGTGATTATAACAAAATAATTATAATTTAAATACTTTAGATATTTTTTTTTATCTTTTCGAAACATAACAAATGAATAAATCATTATGACTTAGACTTAATCAATATTTAAACAGCCTAATGCTTCTGTGTGCTTCTGGCTCGTATCTGATTCAATGATAAAAAATAAGAATTTATGTGATAATCACTAAAATATTGTGATGGTAGTTTGTATGATTAATAATTACGTAATTTATAATTTTATTTGTTTTGTTTGCGCGGCGTTGAGATACGTCAGAACTAAAATTGTTGACACTAGGTTCCTTTTACCTACGGCGCTATGCGGTAGAATATTAAAACTGCTTTTTCTATTTTATTATATTTTAATATCTATTCATTCATTATCATTTGTATTCTATTATTATGTCATATTGTAGGAAACAATATTAAATTTGAATTTGTATTAAGTCTATATTATATTATTTGCATAATAACACTTTTCCTCGTATTTAACTCACATAATATGATGCTCAGATACTAGAGGAGGAAGGTCACGTAACAACCATGAGGACCCCCCGAGGGTGTGCACAAAGTCGGTGACAGTGGACGAGACGAAAGAGGTATGTAGAGACCGTACAGAAGAGACAGTAGAGAAAGAGGTACGTAGAGACCGTTAAGACACTTTCGTTCCCCACTTTCCACCGCATTCTAGAGGCCGTATTATGAAGCATAACTTTACGCCGGACTTTTCCTCATTACCGGAACGAGAAAATGAAAATATAAAATATTTAATTTTCTAGCCCCCGATGAGGCCAGGCCATATTATAAAAAATTGGCAAAAGCTACGAGTCATATAGTACATACATATAACTCGCGATTTATCACAATAATAAATAAGTTTTTATTTATTAAAAAGCAGTATACTATTTTTGTTAGACCAGACTTCATTTTGAAACTGATACAGGTGTGTTTAAAATAAAATCTAACATTAACCTTCGGTTAACCTGATGGATGAAAATGATTTACGATGCTGTTCCCGTATAGATCAACGAACGAGATATATGAAAAATAGTTCGAGCCAAGGGCAACAATTTGGCATCTTACCGATTCTACGGCATTGTTATATATTAGTTTTCGATTAATACAAGAAATATTACTCATATACGTAATATATGAAAAATATAAAGCTATAAAGCTCTTTAGCTATAAGTATTTTTTTACATATAAATATGTATAAAATACTAACTTAATGTAAACAGAATTTCTATTCTGATTTTATTTTTATCAGCGTGTCATTAATAAAAATTGTTTAATTATGTAAATTACTACCATATCGAAAATTCTTAACACTTCCTACATATGTAAGTAAAAGAACATTTTTAAATTTTACATTCCAAAAAAATCTATTTAGATAAATTAATTATAATATTGTAAGTATAAAGATTATAACAAATTGACGTTTTTTTAGTAATTTTAAATTATATTAAACATCGTATTTATGTTCTAAGCAATAAAGTTATAAAAATGACGACTCTACCAATTTAATAGAAACTGGCTTTGAATAAAATATTCTGTGTCACATTAATTATGCTCTAATTATAATATATTTAAAATTTTAGTACTGTATTTCTTTAATTTTTTTTAATTGATAGACGAAAATTCTAATAAATAATCAAAACTGTAATACCAATTTACACATCAAAGAAATATTAAATTAAGTAATTTAATCATAATATTATTAAATTAAAACAACAATTTAAAAAAAACTTACATTGTTATCATACGTAGCTTCCATGTACATTATCCAAAAACCACAAATTAGTTTCTTGTACACTCAAAAAATTTAAACTTCAAGCAACTCAAAACTTAAAAAGTTAACTTAGTTTAAGTCACAATATATATTTTAAATACACAACACTTCACTTTGAAAATTATATTTACAAAGGCCATTTTAAAAGTCGTAGGTTCGGCATATTGCGAAGCACTATACAGACGTCCATCGAGTAGAGTTTTCGCGAAGCAACTGCCGGCTGTCGGCGAGCACCTGTAGCTGATAGCTGTAGCTCTAACTATTTTCAAAAAATATAATGCAATATCTTATATTATTATCTTTATGCAAACTCATGTTATTATATATTAATCTTATTTTTATACTGAATGCATTTTAGAGTACATAAAGTGATTGCTTAAGTTTCGTTCGTTTATGGATGAAACTAAAACTACTGGTATAAATACCTTTTGGTTTCTCTTAATATTATTTCCTGTATGTTTACAAAGTAGAGCTCTACAATTTTAAATTTAGAATATCAGTGTTATAATTTTTTTATTTCTCAATAAATTGTAATGGCTTATGCAACACACTATAAAATTATAAGGCATGATCATCATCAACCTCATTAGCCTGTCTTCGTCCACTGCTGGACATATTTTTTGCTAACTGCTCATATTATATTATATTACTAATACAAAAGATTATTTAATACGCTATCCCTATAAAATTATAAAAGTATTATGAAATAATTGATAATTATTCTATTATACAAATAGTAATAAGAGCCAATTGCATGAGCTCATAAAAAATCATACCAACTCGCCTATCTACGAGATAAGGTCCAGTCAGTTATCTTTAATTAAACGTTTAGATAAAAATTTATTACTGTACACTATTCGGAATATTTAGTTATATTATTATTATACAAACAATTAATATTTCGTTGTCTTTTACATGGTACTTCAGAGATAAGATTGTGGTAACTGCGTTGCATTTTAGTAGTTTATAAAATAATATTCATTGGTTTTCTTGATTTGTTAACATAGAATGACTTTTTTTTAGCATCACACTGTATCCTGCATACAGCGAGGTAGGCAGAGGGATCCTAGTGTCAAGATATTCCGTTCCCCATTTTCCCCCGATTTCTGGTGGTATCGCGTATTGAGTGGCGGACCTCAACGCCGTGCTAAGTCTCGATACTAAAGTGAAGTAAATAGGAATGTTAAATATTTTAGTCATAATTTATGCCCCTGCGCCACTGCTGGCCTATGATAATCCATTCTATTGTAATATTTTTTTTACAAAGGACGTTTCGATGCGTATAAATTTTCGATCAACGAACTCACTGTGTCATATAAAATTAATGTTTTCCACTATAGGAGAAAAAATAATAATAACAATTTCTCTATCGCGCTACGACGGCCTCTATAAATAAATTCATATTTTTATCTCATTCATTCCATTCATCTCGTTTTAGGCTATACAAAGCCTTTTTAGGTTTTATAGATATATACACTAGGTATTCTTAAGAACAATAAGCTGAAGCACGAAAAAGAAACACTCGTCAGTAATTACCGAGCCTAAGAAAAGAGTTCGTATTGTTTCTCAATGGAATAGGGTTTTATTAGGGCTATTTCACGTACCTACGAAAATGGGGCGTTAAAATTTGTATAGCTGCGCTTAAATTTACGTGATTTTAATCAATGCTTCAGAATTCGACGGAAAAGTGGATACGGAGTGTCTTAACACTAGGTTCCTTCTGCTTACCCTCCTATGTGTGGGATACGGGAAGTTTCAAGTTTTCAATCTCTGTTTTCTTAATCAATTATTCAATTTAGTATTGGACACAGTAGACTTTGGGAAGCTATGGACCACCTTTCAGAATTGAAGAGGCACTCAGAGAAGAAGAATTAGGATTTCATTTCAAGAATTGTATTATAAATGGTAAATTTGAGTATAAATACTATGAGCAAATATTGGTTGTGGGATTTCTTTTATTAAATATGTCTTTTATTAGAAATATGAATGAAAATGCCTACTCTGTTATCCCGCACACAGAAGGGCAGACAGAGGGAACCTAGTGTTAAGCACTCCGTTCCTATTCACCAAATTCTAAAAGCATTGCGTTTTGCCTCGATATTTGAGCAAATTAACGAAAATATTAAATATATTTTTTTTTTAGTAGAAAATCGATCCCACAACCTGTCGCGTTTACAGGCATACGCCTGCACCACGCCATGACTGGCTACAAATAAAAGTTAATAAATATAAAACTATATTAACTAAATTATATATAAGTACTAAATAAAGCGTCGCCCTCAGCGTGTTTGATTGCAAACAAAACAATTCATAGAACTCAACCAATTTCCACTGCCTTCAATAAAAGTTCCGTCAAGTGTTCGTAAAACATGCGATATCGATATTAGTATAGCCTTATCAAACAATCAAAGGCGTTTGACAAACACCTATTTATTATAAATTATTTATTGAGTAAAAATAAAGTCATTCGTGAGATTACTTTTACTTTGTACTTATTGATGAGTGTAAATGGAATTTTATGTTAACTAGTGGCCGCAAATACTCTTGTATGGACTTTATGCCAATTTTCATACTAGAGACCACGCGTACATATAAGTGTAATTATAATAACACCCAACTTGTCATTTATCACTCAGTAAGCATCATAGGAAAAAATAACATCAGCAAAAAAAAATATAATAAATAGATAATATAATTTTAAATCGCCTTCATAAGGAAACGAGTTTGCTTCAAATCGACATTAGAGGATTTTGATTTGTCTTAGAAGAACTATAATATAATTTTATCCAAAACTCAATGAGACGTCAACATTTAGAAAAAAATGCAATATTTTACTCAAAAAAATGGTTAAGACACTTGTATCTCTCTAATTTATCGATAAATTTAATCATTTTTTTTTAAACTGGATGGTCTCTAATCAAAAATTCCTTCAATGATAAACAATTATAATAAACGATAATACACATAGACAGATTGTATTTTTGCTTTTGTAAAATATTAAAAAATAATAATTGTATTATTTATTATCATGTGAAATTTAAAAAAAATGTAACATTTATTATTTATGTTTTTTGCTGATGCTAATTTTATGTCCACTTTTAACCCAACCCAGTACTCTGTGCTAACAAATCGTGAAATCCACTTCACCATGAAGGAGTCAATACAATATTTTACTCTATTAAACAAATTATTATAGCTTAAGACATTCCATTATTTGTTGTTGTTTATTCACTGAGCCATAAGCCGACTAAACATAATAGTCGTAAGAATTAATGAGAAGCATTATAATAATATTCGGGTAACACGATTTGGTCTCATGATAATTTTACGACAGCCTTGACATTGTCAAACGTATAGGAACATTGCATATTAATCTATATATATAAAATCGAAAGGTCACTCACTCATCACGAAATCTCAGAAACTACAAGTGCTAGGAATCTCAAATTTTGCATAGGAGTTACTTATAGGACGTAGGTGCTCGCTAAGACGGGAATTTGCAATATTCGACTTCTAAGGGGTTGTTTTTGGGGTCGAAAGTTTGTAAGAAACTTCGTTACTACAAATGCTAGAAGTCTCAAATTTTGCATAGACGTCACTAGGACGTAGTCATGGAGACAGAAATTAATAATAACATAGTTCACGCGGGTGTAACCGCGAGCGGGCCGCTAGTTTATAATATTTTCGTGACGTGAAAACTTAAACGATATGTATAGATAGGTAAAAACGTATTTTTTAAAGCAGTCAGTATATGATATTTCCTATTTTTCAATTTTTGAAGAGTCAAATCAAATTGAATTAAATAAATAAATAGTAAATTAAATATCTAGATAATTATCTCTAGTTATAAGATTAGTTTAAGAAACAGATAAAGATAAAATGTAATCAAATCTGATAATTATGGAAAAGTAAAAAAAAGTGAGGCCCATGTGTATGTTATATTTAGTTAAATATATATATATATAAAAAAGTACTATATAATAATTTCTCCAGTTAATCACAATTTTATTATCGAAAATAAAACGTTTTATATCATAAGCTTCTTGTGATTACAATAACTATTAACTCTACATACAACTAGATATAAATAATCGATGAACAAACATTAAAATACGTTATCTACCGTCCTTAATCTATGACCCGTCATGTAAGTAGTTACGGACGGTTGTTAAATGAATGGACGTTATAATTTATATATATTTATATATATATAATATATTTTATACAAAAAGTTATTAATGTTTTTTTGTTGGAATATGATTTGTTATTATCTTCATTATGTAATGGAAAACCCACGTGGAGTCTCCACATTCAAAATAAAAAATATATTGTTGTATTTTTTATTTTAAGGTGTACATTTTTATTTTGTATATGTATTTGGACCCTGGACCTTGACCAAATTTAACGCGCATTAAGTGGATAACCCGAACATAGCAACTGATAGCTGTAAATGAGCAACTTGAGGAAAATAGAAAAGAACTAACAATAAAATATATGAAGAGTGCTGAAAGATGAAGAAAAAAAGAATGTAATTTGATCTTAGGGGGGAACAAGTTCTCCACATTGCAATGCAACCTTGTGAGATCAACTCGACTGTCTTATTTGACGTTGAGCCCATCGCAGCACATCGCAGCAGCTGGGTAACTCTTATTAAAATTGTGATAGTTGTAGTTTGGATCTCTACCCATGGCATTAATTCCTCCAAGTCTCAGAATATTATTTTGCATTTTCTCTACTCTAGTCTGCCGGCATTCGCCTTGACAGTACGGTGGAGTGTAGGGAAAGGAATGTTTTGACACTAGTTTCCTAACCTCTTTCTAACCTGATATGCAGGAAAAAAGTCTCTAATTGATATTGACATTGAGTTTCAAGCACTTTAGTTTACTTTACAGATCACTAATTACGTTTATGTTATTAATAAGTCATTGATCTCATAATGAGATAGCAACCGATAATTATAGCATGATTTAAATGTAATTAGTATAAACGAAGTAATGTATTATATTATTGAGAAATGATAAAAGTTCTTAAATAACTTTTTATTTAAATTTTTTAAGCTAACTATCGCACGTGACTTTGTTGGGTTATCAGAATATTGCCATAAAATTTCCACTTAACACCCAACATTATCAAAAATAAAATCCATAATTTTAATTCCTAGAGCCGTAGCTTATGTTATTATGTATGTCTGTCTATAATAAAGCCCACTAAATATCCTATAGTCTTCTATATAAATATGATTATCAGCTAGAAATACTTTTTTTCAAATTTGACAGTAGTTCCAGAGATTAAGCCGTTCATTTATATGAACAAACAAATAATTAAAATTGTTTTTAGTATAGACGAGTATATATATTAGTATATATATTTGTCTCTACATAATTATACGGTCTATCTTATCTACATATTTTCTTTAGATAAAAATTAAATATATTTATCGATAGCCATCTTTGCAATTAGAAAAAAATATATAAATATGCATTTGACACTTTCACTGGTAGAAAGTTGGCAGACTTGCTGTTCTGGTGGTTAGTCATTCTGAATACTGAACTGGGACTCGTTGATTTAATTCTATGAGATAATAATATTCTTCGGGATTTTGAAATCAATTAAAGTAGATATATTTCATTATAACATTTTCTATGTATTTTTTTGTGCCGTACGTTACACATGTATTTTAGGGCAAAGAGAACTTAGTATCAAAACAGAGGGGAAGGGAGAAAATGAGGCCAGTAATGGCATAAGCGTGTCTCCTATATGTATCCTCACTCGAGTGTCTTACACTAGGTTCCTACGCTGCTACATCCGGGAAGTATGCGTAAAAATGAAAAAATAAGAGAAATAAGACAAAAGTATGTATTTAAAAAGTCTGTCATTGCTAATATGGTTTAAGTTGTTTACATCTTTATGTAAACCTACGTTTAATTTGCACTATGAATGTATCAAACACTTAAAGTGTTTTCGATGAGAAGAATTAATGCTGCACTTAGGAGATCCGATAATAAACGATCGCGATGACGCTGTAAACAAAAGTCATTGTTTTTGTAATAAAATTGTAATTTATAACGTATTTTTCCACATTGTGCGAATCGACTTTTGTTTAAAATTAATAGCATGTCCTTTAATTGGTTGACCTTTGCAAAATAGACAATTTAATGATTATAATATTATAGAAGAAGCCGTTATGATGCAATGGAACAGCATTTAGCTGTGACTAGATGCTTGTGGGTTCGATCTCTAGTGGGAGGAATGATTATATTTAATTTATTTGCAAGAAATGAATATAGCTTTCCATTTCGTCGAGTGGGAATCGAGCCCACAACCTAACCTCACAAATTAATTAATCGTTATAAAATGTAATTAAAATATTTTAAAATCAGCAAATCTTTTCTAAAAGCACTTAACATTTAAGTATTTTGTTGTACGTAGCCAGTAGCCATTGCTCGGGCCATATATTTTCTGCTACGTCGGAAGTTTTCGAATCCGGTGATACTTACGTTTATTAACCTGGACTTGCTTCAATTTATATCCTCAACCGTGCCCATATTGAGTGCGATCGGCGCTAGAGATACAGGAAAGACTAGTGTTTCAGATTGAGAATAAGTGAGGAAAAAACGTAAATGATGCCTTTGGGAGCTATTTTTCTTGGTCTACGATCTACGAGTCTTGAGGAATGTTCTAAATTTTATGTATATAGTGAAAAAGGGCGATACAATATCTTTATGTTTAAATAAAAATCTTTACTTTTTAAGTTCTATAGAGTTTTTTATGGTACATACATTTATTGTATATCTTTAATGAATATATGTTTTGAACTCCAAATACGATTTATGCATTGATTTTTTTCTTTTTTCACTTCAAATTGGTACTTTTAAGCTGAAAATTCGCAATTTTACTCACTCTAGTAAGCAAAATAATATTAATACAATACAAAATTAATATATTTAGGTACTATTATACCAATAATTAATTTATTGTTATGTAATTAGTGTATGATAAATTGTAATAATATTAAACATATACATATTACATACATATCTATTTGATTTACGTGTTTGATTAAATTAGAATTGTTCACATTCGTGACCTCGATCATGACCTTTTATAGAAGCATCGAAATTATTTAGTCAGCGAACAGATTTAAATATTGTATGCTATAGTAAAATGTATTAAAGTATTTTATGCTATAGTATTTTGTAAAAAAAAATATAGTAAAATTAATACTAAAATATTAAGTACATTTGTTTTATATATTCTGTAATTTTTTTTCTTTTCCTTATGAAATTGCTATATCTAAAAGTCCTTTGTGTTTGGCTTTTAATATTATGTAGGTTAGTAGTAGTAGTTGACGCTATTTTACCCCGTTTATATTTATATTGTATAAAAAAATGTTTGAAAGATTTTCATATAGCAATATGGAATCATGAATATTGAGATTATAGAAATCCAAAGCAAGACTAAGTTGAATCACTAGCTTAAAAAGAGACAATTCATAAGGAAATAATTTAATTTAAAAACATATTTGGAAGTTAACCTTTGTGTGACTGACACAAAATGCCTTGAGGTGTTCATTCGAAAATTATTGATGTCAACTATATTATGACTAGTCCGTTATACTTCCTATTAATATAGATTTACTTGGAATTATCGATGTTATTTTTAGCTGTTTCTCTTTTATTTTATCTATTTCTTAGATAACTAGGTTAGTTAGTTAATTGAATGCAATTCAAATTTCAAGAAATCCAAATTTCTCTCAAGTGGAAATTGAAACATAATTTTAATTTTTTATGCTTTTTCCTGTACCGTACATATAGCAGAGTTAACAGAGGGAAGCTAGTATTAAGGCAATATTTTCCTCTTTTTCAACCTAATTTTCAAGTCATTGTGTGTTGAGCGGCGGAAGTCAACGCCACGCATTCGTTCCTCCGAGTAGGAACCTAACCCACAACCAGACCCTGTGCCACTACGTTGCTCTCAACTTTCATTATTACTAATATTATAATAAGTTAAAACTAAAATCCGTTGATACCATTTTATAGCACCGACCATATTAAATATACGGTCTCAGCTATAAAGCTATTCGCCTAAAGCTACCGTAAGTATGAACCCCTTCGCAGGAAAACATTCTACGGTAGTCCTTTAAAACTTTTCCTTTAAGATCCATTATTTATGAAGGAAACTACCTAACTAAGTCAGTTTCATGGGCACAAGAAACTTCATTTTATGACCTATTTGCTTGGTGATATAGATCAGTGTATAAAAATACACAACAAATACAAGTTGAATTTTTTTAATAGTTTATAAGAAAATATATATATTTTTTTAATTTGTTTTTTCTTGGAAGTTCAAATAAGCATTGTACATTTTGTGATAAAAACAAATCTATGAATTATATAGGAAAATCTTATATTTGAAATTCAATTCCATTTATGTTAGGTTTATTGAAATTTTGTACAATTGGGCGTAGTGGGTTTAAACTCGTACACTGTTGGATAAGTTTATATTTTACTATATTTTTATACTAAAATATATACAATTTTACTAGATTAAAACCAAAAATATACGAAACATACTAACAAAAAGTAACTCAGTAAATTTAAATTAACACGTTGTTATACAATTAGAATTGTAATGTGTTCATGTACGCTAACCCAACTCCCGTTACCTTTTATTTAATGTCTCATTTACGGTATAATTTACATAAAATTAGGCTCGTTTCTATGTTATTTAGCTAAAATTGACTTTGAGTTTGTTAAAATACTTTATAATTTGGATTACTTGATTTGAAACTATATTATAAAATTTAAGAAACTAAATTTGGTACAAAAATTGGAGATCTCGAGCTATTTCTGAATTTCAAGCTTAGCTTAGCTCTATCCTTTCATCTGTTACCTCACTTGAACTAGCTTTAATACCAAATTTAACTCTACCTCTTAAGGCTATTATTTTTTAGGATTTAACCACAAATGTAGAGTTTTAAGATTTTTTCCTGAACTATTACTACCTACCTACCTAGTTGCCAAATTTCATAATTCTAGGTTTAATATTGTACCAGTCTAATTTTGTACCTGTTACAAGTGTTGAGAGTATTTTACAGTTAAGCATTATGAGCAAACAAAATTTCCTAAACTAACATAATACATATATACGTACACATGAACATAAGTAGGTTGACAATATTATTCGATTCCCTCGACAGATTGTCTTTGTTGAAATTATTTTAACGAAAGTAGGAGTTTACTTAGTTTCGGCGTTAGAGCGACCATTTTGGTTAATATAGGCGCTTCCATATAATAAATTGATGTATTTATTATGAAATTCTATTTTTATATTATAAAAGTCGAAAAAATATAAGGATGCGTTCCTTTTTAAATAAAGGTTATGCATCTGAAGCCTACTGGTAATATGCAGATACATACTCGTATATTATAATACGCGACGATAAAGTTTTCGAGTTTATATAATTTAATTTTTACATATACGTTCTGAATAAACGTAATAAACGAGGCTTTTCTAATGATTTTTATATGATTTTAAATAAGCTTAGTATCTTAAATTTACTGATAATTTTATATTTCATTGCTATTTTGAATATAAAATAAAAAAAACAGTACGAATAACCATTCTTACGAGACTCCTATGAATTGAATTCAATTAAGTAAAAAATACAGTAAAAATAACTGTAGTGCACGGCGTAACTGGTGTTTGAGGTGACAGATGGCACGAGCTGTGTCATCCAAATGTCAATACATTTGCCAATAACGTGTGACCGCTGACCGCTTAATAGCTCTCGCTGCAATTTCTTTGCTATGTAAATATCTATCTATTTTTATTTTTACGTTTCTACTATGGACCATTTTTAACCTACTTCTGTAAAAGGAGGAGGTTCTCAAGTCGACTGTATTTTTGCGTGTGGTAAAAATAGAAAAATGTAATGACAAATAATTTCTAACTTTCCATTTCTTCAAGGATTTATAAAGATCCTTATTTCAATAGCAAGATATTCAAACGCAATTAATAATAACTCTTTGGCATCAACTCACTGAATAAATATTTGTATAGTTAGGTAAATAAAATATTTTTATTTTATTTTGGAAAACTGAGAAGTGGCAAGTGTCTTGACACTATGCGGAATGCGCCGTGAACCAAAAAATCTTTTAGTTATAAACAGCAAATACGTAACAAAACACATCATCAATCCACATAACACATACAAATATCTATAGAAATGTGTACCTCACGTAATCGTTACAGGACGAGAGCCGTTCGTTAAATGAAATTGTACAAATTTTAGCATGTCGCTAACTGTGAAAGCGAGTCAATTAACTTTGAGTGTCTAGGGAACAATTCGTTTATTTAACATCGACAAGTCATTCGCTTGGAAAAGTTTGACATTTTGTGTGAAGCCTCTGAAAATTTGGATATTACGATATGATTTTACTGTAAAGTTTTTGTTTATTTAATTTTATTAATATATTAATTTTTTTTTCTTTTGCTTCAATTTTCGCTTACGTAAAGTATGGACACCCCATACTATAACCAACTGTCGTATGCATTTGGCATTCAATGCAAGTCTTCTCTTATAATTACCTAATTATACAAACTTCCTCTTAGCTGCAGACAAATTTCTTCATATTCACAATATAGAGAAGAAACTTGATAATTGCAGTTTTAAATTAATGTTTATTTGAAATTTACTTTGAAACGTTTTAAATTTAACCAATTTTAATTGGAAACGTGTATCTGTAGAGACGACGATTGTGTGTTCGGTTCCCACTCGGGGGGAATAAAATACTTTCATTTCTTCGCTCGGATAATAAGACGGCGTTGAGTTCCGCCACCCAACACGCAATGTCATCAGAATTCAGAGGAAGGTGGGGGTCGGAGTGACTTAACACTTAGTGTCCTCTGACTACAATATTATAAACGTAACACAGCGTGAGAAGCTAAAAAACGAAAGTATATCCCATATACATTACATCGAGACTATTTTCCAAAGTTAAATTTCAAACCAGGCAAGATTATTTTCACGTCATCGCCTCTAACGATGCAACTTGTAACTCCAAGTAATTTCCGCTAGAAAAAAATCTTTCTTGAGACGATCGTCGATAATAATTAGTGGCGGTGGCGGTGAAAACGGATTTTGTTCTTGTTTCCATTGTTTTTCTTTTCAAATCCCTGTCCTTAGAGCTTTTCTTTTTCTTTCTCTTTAGTGTAATCAGTTCTGTTCGATTGTTAATATTTCTTTTTTGTTTTCAATTCCTTTATAAAAGAAAATATTTAAAATTGTAGATAAGGAGCTCCTTATAATATTAAAATTAATTAAAATGATTATTATATATCAGCTTTAAATATTTTTTGAAGATTCATAAGATTTAACGACACTTGGGTAGTACTCAATGACTCATGAAAAAAATTGTAATAAATCTGAATGTCTATAAGTAACTTCTTTCTCCTTGTACCATGAAATTTGAGAAAATAATAATAAATAAATAAACAATAATATACACTATTGAAGTTACCCTGGTGCTCAGCAGTCACTAATGTAAAGTTGATGGTAGTGAGTTGGATCCGACTCGAGGCAATGATTTTTTTATTTCCTCATTTTGGTTGGCCAAAACACAAAGAAACCGTTATTTTTTTTTTATTTTCGTTAGTTTTGTAACGTTTTTTGTACATTTTTGCAACAATAAATAACATCAGATGTTACAATGTGACGCAATGCTCATACCTTTGTACGGTTTTGAATATATTTACAACAGCTCATGCGTAAGTTTTATAAAAATAGCAACATTGATATTTCCAAAAGTTCTGCATGACATAATTTCATGGACTTTTTTAATAAATATATTTGTCAGTGATTTTATTTTATAAACCTGATAGTGGTAGTAGATATTTTTTTAAGTTATATGCATATAACATAAGAAATATGAATCCTTCAAGAATATGAAGACCATATCTGGGCAACATAAAAGCACTGGGAGGATGGACATGTCCATCAATCTCTTATATCGCAGAAGAAAGGCCACGCATAGACCAATAGCTCCTCCTCCATTAATAATTCAAAATATTTGTATGTATGTGTTATTAAAATAAGTCTATTTAAGTTATACTTTATAATATTGTAGTTCACAAAAATATGGTAAAATAAACGAAACACGTGCACGGGCACGTTGCAGATAGAGATCTGATTTATATAGACGTTGTCGAGTGTGAGAGGTGATTTTTTTTATCTATTGCTTACATTTATTATAGTAGTTTTGTTATTGTCTCTTTTATTAACCGACTTCTGTAAAAGGGGGAGGTTCTCATTTCGATTGTATTTTTCTCCATGAATTCAATTATACTCTTGTAAGATTTTTGCTATTATAAAGATACTTTTCATTATAAGAAACAGCTACATGAACAGACGGCGAAATCACAATATGTATGTTTTTCAGCTTCACGCTGTGTCCATCATATCATCCATCCAATAAGAAACCCATAAATACCTCTAGAAGTCGACGGAAAGTGGGGAACGGAGTGTCTTAACAATAGATTCCCTCTGCCTGCCTATATGTAACATAATATGCTTTCTATGTGAATGTAACTTCGATAACAACTCAAGTCTAGTTATTTGGAAATCGAGCATATGATTGTGTTTCACGGTCAGCAACTGTCACGAACGCAAAGTAGGATGCATCGCATGGGATTTTGAAATGTGCAGTAGAAATTCACCGAGGAGCACTTTATTAAGCTTTGAAGTGCATTTACTTGTTGGTAGATACTTCTAGTAAATGGAGATAGCAGATGGATTTGTACATTCATGAAATGATTGATTTTTAATCGAAACCGTAATAGCGCCGTAACGGCGCAGTACTATAACTTACCATAAACAGGATGAGGTTTGATTCCCATTTGGGATGATAGTTATTTTAAGTCTTAAGCTTAATTAAGAAAAAGCACGGCGTTGATATACGCCAGTACCTTAAGGTTATGTGTAATAATATCATAGTAAGGGAGGCGAGGGTGTATCCCGCACACAGCAGGGTAGGCAGAGGGAACCTACTGTTAAGACTCACCGTTTCCCACTTTATGCCGAATTCTGGAGGCATTGCGTGTTCAGTGGTGGAACTCTACGAACCACTTTGCCAAAATACAGAATATATCTATTTTTAAATAGAAAATGTAACTTGTGTACTCACTTACGTAAAGCATATCGTTTCCTTATTTAAATATAGTCAAGTGGAGCTCGTTAAATTGGTCATGGTCGGAGAGAACGATTTATTTATGTACCTATCTATTGAAATTTGTGTGAGCATAAAAATTACATAATTTTTATGATATAAATATACGTTATAAAGTACAGGAACAGTGATGGATGAATGATTACTTTTGGGGAATAAAAAACCTTATTATTAATTGTACTACGAATTTTCCTTATTATTCAAAACTCGCATAGTTAATCTTCTTTAATGAGTGAATTAAGTTTCTCACATCATAATGGTGGTATTTATATTGTATTTTATCTTCATTATACAAGAAGCTACAGTCATGGCAGCTAAGCTGGAAAATTCAGTTTTATTCATATATCTGTGGAATATTACTTTTTTCCTGATCCTGTCAATTAAAAGCTAACTAGTGAAATAAACATTTAAATGAAATCGAATATAAATTTTAAATATCGAGGCAATCATCACTCGATAGTTGTGTGTAAGATTCGATGCGGGTAAATAATAATAATTTATTAGTTTTTATTTTCCACTGTAATAAGACAAAGCACGTTCCATTTGGATATTGTAGATGCGAACTCAAATCAAACTTCGGTAGGAAAATGAAAAATAGTAGGTTTTAATATAAGACTTTATATTCTTTTTTTTTTAAACTCTAACCTTGGTATACGACAAAAAACTAAAAAAATATGCCACAAACAAACCCAAATCAAATTAACATTGAAAAATAACATTGTATTCCTCAAAACACACGAGACCATTCTCCGTTATAAGCTATAAGTAAATCCAAGATTACGTTCACATCACTTGTACCTACCTACTTTTATTACAATAGGAATGAAATTGAAATCTCTGCTGATCTTCTTCACATTATTACAATGTGAGAACATAAGTGGAAGTAGGGTTCTACGAGCACACTCCTGAATAGAATATATTGTATAGAATATCAAATATATTTTCTTTGTTCAGTAACAACTTGTTTGCAAAAACATAGATAGATATCTGCGTAGATGTATATTGAAATAAATTATAAGAGAAATTTTCGAAGTTTATTTAAATTAATGTATGTATATATCTATGTAATAGTTGTATAGATGGGTTTTCTTTATTGAAGGATTTTAAAGGACACAACTATAATAGTATCATAATTTTTAATGTACTAGTAGAGTACCTAGTCAGTCGATTTTTTAATGTCTTGCTTTACACGATGAATGCGGATTCGAGTCCCACTTGAGGAATGTTTATTATGTCTGTGCAATACGCTATAAGGTTGTTAAATTTTATTTTAATTTTGTTACAATTAAATCTCTAAAATATAAAGCTTGTATCACATCACATTCAATTAAAAAAATGGTTGTGTGTGTGTAGTTAGCTTACGGATGATAAAATACGTGATGAAAAAACATACTTTAATGAATTGGATAGAATTATTATCACTGAATATTAACAATATAAAATAACACCAATTATATATAAAAAGACATAGCTATTTTCTATCTTCATATGCAAAATTAAAAAGATGTAACTATTAAACGCTTGTAAAAATAAACTTTGATTAGTTCATCTTTAAATATTTAACGCGGTCCAAAAAATACATCAGCTGCCTTACTCTATCATCGGCGGTTTGTTTTGACATTAAGAAATCGACTTACGCCACCGCGATTTACGTTCACACCCAAAAATAATCTGGAATACATTATAAGATATTACCATCTACATAAACAAAACTCAACTATTGAAAAGAAAATGCGTGGGAACAATTTTCTAATAACTTTTCGTTTTGAAGTACAATGCGTTTTTTTGTGGAGTTGGAAGTCAAAATTAAAGATTCATGCTTTATTGACGGCATTGAGTTTCATCACTCAACACTCAATGACTCCACGATTCGGTGCTAATTCGGTGGGAAGCGAGGAGCGGAGAGTTTTAACATTCCGTAAAGCTGAAAAAAATGTGAGGCTCGCATTGTGAACACTTCACGCTCTAAGACACATACATTTCATCAGTTACTATAATGCAAAAATTTAAAAAAAACATTACTTCAGCTTATGTGTTTTGCAAGTCATGTCATGACGTTATACCTTCAATCGATCGATAGATACAATGTTTTATTTCAGAAACAATAGTTTTTTTATATTTCTTAACGATAGTATACAGATGTGATTACTACACTTTTTAAGTTTTGATTTTTCAACTGCAAGTGGCCATCCGCAACTGTGGTCTTTAAGACCCAAAAATGTAAAATGTAAAGTTTTGTAAAATGTAATTTCCTTTCCTCGAAGAATTTACGGGAATTCTTTTTTAGTCGCCTAGACTCCCCAAGAAAACTGCATGCCTAATTGCAGCGATTGTAGACCACGTAGGTTTTGCATTATCTGTCAGTCACTCAGTAACAGAGAGAGAGAGAGAGAGAGTTTTCATTATCATTGATTAGTCCAAAAAATGTAGCGTTGGATTTGGATTATATTAGAGTACTAGCGAGGCTTCGCCCACTTGAACCAAATAAGTATTTTGACTAATTTCGTGTTTTAATAACATAATCATTTAAAGACAAGATCTATAAATTAAAAAGTAAAGTGTCAGCTAATTCAATCATTTTTTTAGCAATTTTATCGAAGAAAATACTTTTTTTATGTATGGACCGATTTAAATAAAACAAATATTAAATATTGAGTATTAATATAAAGTAGGAGTGAAAACCGCATTAAAGTCGGTTAAGCCGCCTGAGATTAGCGTGCACAGATGAAAACATGAAAATTTTAAGAAGTCATTATTTTGTTTATCCCATTCTCACCAATTATATTAATCAGTTACAATTTTATCATATGTATAGATTCTAAAGATAAAATTATAAGCAAGAAAGGCGCCGTTATATTGAAATTTTATAATATTTCAAATCTTGTAAGTTGACTTAAACATTAATTACATTATCGTTTTCTACCTCAGTTTACCAGCAGCTTATCATATTCCAAAATATACCAACTATATTTCAAGAGAACAAAATAACAAATTTAAACCTTATTAATTATAACGTTAAGTTCAAATTTAGTAAACAACAAGATTTTGGTAACCCTTATTTTGTGTATGGCATGACAAAGGGTCTTGATTTAATATGATTAATGAAACAAGGCTCTGGTACACCTTTATTATAAACTAATAGCAGCCTATTACTTTGGCTGTAATTATGTAAATAATCAGTTTAATTACTTTTGAATTATATATTTCTTTTACCATTATGAAAAAACTATTCTCTATGAATTTTAAAAATAAGTATTTTATTTTTCAGCTTCACTTCTATATACCACTTATAATAGGATAGGAAAGAAGTATCACATGCATTTTCCACTATTTATATTTGTAGATTTTTATATAAGAGGTGCTAGTTAATATTAATATAAAAGATCGTTTTTTTTTGTTTATACCAAATCTTGACCTAAATCTGTATCGTTCACAAGCTGGGACCCTTTAAATAAAACAAAAACCCATAAACGAAATACAAAAGTAAGTATCACCAATAAATATTTTACAACTTTGTTGTATATATAGATTATATAGATTTCGTATTGAATGAACAGTTACTGACATACCTACATATATATTTGACCTGGTTACACATTTCCACTACGTTTTTCTACGTTTAATAAAAACTTATTACATTTTTAACTGGAGAGGCCTATGTCTGCTGATGATGCCGATGATGATGACTTTTTAGGCGATATATTATATGAATCTAGCTTAACGTAAAACATTTGTTTCCAACTTTTATTAAAAAAGCTGTTTACTTTGAAACTTTAACAATGGGCTATATCATATTTGCCCGAAGTTTTTCCATAATTTTCATTAAACATACATAATAAATTTTCAAAGACCCTAATAGCTGAATCAACATAACCTTTATCCCAAACAAACCATTTAATGAGGTACAAACTGGAGAAGTTGCGTTTTATATTTGCCTGGATCTGTCCTTTGTGATGAAATTTTAATTATTTTTTGTAAGCTTAGTT
>HE669897.1:85757-160710 GCA_000313835.2 Heliconius melpomene melpomene
AGATAAACAGAAAAACTTTATTGCACACAAATATAACATATATAACAGAAAAAGAAACAATATATTTTTATAAAATGTATTTAATTTGGTAAACTAAAACACGACATTCTGGCATTTGTCGTGCTCTGTGATGTTATTTTTGTTAATGTGTGCAATGAAATTTTAATTACGTAGGAAATATTTTTATGATAATTTCTGGGTAAGCAAAAACTGTTGAGTGTTTTTGTGGGAAACTACCCTAAAGTATACAAATACTTTAGGGTGGATACAAGACGGTGTGGATACAATGGCCTCAAAAACTTTCTAGTTTTCTAGATACAATGACCTCAAAAACTTTCTAGTTTTTGAGGCCATTGTATCCACACCGTTTGAGTGTAAACGAAAAGGTTGTGGGTTCGATACCAACATGGGGAATTTTTAAACAAACTAAACTAAACTAACTTCTAAAAAGACAAAAAGTTCTTATCTGCTACCATATTTTTTTTAAAATAAACATTTAAGTTCAGTCAACATACTTAGTACTACTGCCTACGTATGTATTTGATGGGATTATAAACTATTACAATATTATTGTAACGATCGATATCGACAGCTGCTTTATATCGAAGCAAAAAAAGTAATTAAAAGCCTCTTTTTTAGGTAAAATTAAAATAAACTACCACATAAAATACAGTAAATTTATTTATATTATATAGAAAATTTCAACACAGCTTCTTTCAACATTTTTCCTTAAAAGAAAGAGGATAATTACCAACACTTGCTACTCAATTTATAATGCCAAAAGCAATATTGGGAATCCCCTAGAACGTGTCTAGAATTGATTCTGCTCAATTTTCAATTCGTTGTACTGCAGAGGAAGTTTTTGAAACTATTCTTGCGATTAACTTTTGCTCTAGAATTATATTGACTTTAGTCGACAAGTTTCAATAAGGAAGTTGCTTTATATTTTGATTTTGTACGAATTAATAGAATGCATAATAATAACTTTCTTTGTTATTTTTTTCAGCTTCTGTATCTCGCATGTTGCAGGGCAGGTAGAGGTAACCTAGTGCTAAAACACTCCGTTCCAAACTTTCTGCTAGACTGCACTTTCTCTGTGTAAACAAAAATAATATAATGTTTTGAGTTGACTCATTTTTCACATTTCAATTTCATTTCACTGTAAAAATTAATTAAATATCAATCGCCAGACTGGAAACCAATTTACACTCATGGCGGTTACACTCAGTCACTCACTATCAATAAATTCAGTTATCGGGTTCTCTGTAAGATTTGAAACACCATTTGAGGCAGTCTCTCAATATGACCTGATCTGATTTTAATTTCCTCGCTAAGTGAAGCTGAAGTAAAGCGCGGCGTCACGTTCCACCAGTCAGAAATCGGCAGAAAGTGGAGATCGGAAGTGTCGTAATTGGAACTTAGTGTCTTAACACTAGGTCCTCAGGTTCCCTCTGCCTTTCCTGCTATCTGATGAAAAATGCCATAATCAAATAACAGAACACAATGAAAAATAAAATTTATTTTCTTTCAAAATAGCACCCACATACCCATTCTTACGCTTATAACTCTGGATTACCACAAACAATCCACCATAAATCACGTAATATGACGTCTTATCAACGTTCAATAGTTTTTTATACTTCCTAAACAATTTACAAATAGACACGTTGAAAGCAATAACGACGATCGATATAAGCTTGCACGGCCGTATAAAATTAGCTTTACAGTATGGCTGTAAGCCAACATAAATTAAAAAATGACAAGTTGGAGTAACGCTAAAAATTTTGATCTATAATGGATTTTCGTTTTAAATTATATGAAGTTATTTATAGACAATTTAATTTTGTTTAGTTATTTGTAAAATAAAATTATTTCCGACTTAATCCTATATTTGTACGAGTATTTGAGTATATACTTACGTGGATTTTCAAAATTAGGTCTTTCTGTTAGTCCGGACTAATCTCCGAAACATCTATTTCTAGTCCTGAAATTCTCCCAGGATCGTAATATACCTGAAAAACCGTGTTAGCTGTGCACACGTATCCATTGCTTACGTATTTTTTTTAAGTTTTCATAAAACTAAGTTTAATTAAAGAAACAAATGTGTTTTTAATATTTTTTAGCGTATCCATACTTACTTATTCTTATCTAAAAGAGAAAATATAATAAATCTTCTAAACTTCATAAATAAATTGTAAAACACAATATTTTTCAGCGATACAAATCTAACACGACATGTATATTACATCCGTTGTTTTTAAATATTGTGGCTTCTTCCATTCTTAATATACTCGTATCTGTAATTTACTTCATAATATTTGAAAAAACATGGAAAACCTGCATAATTTTAAATATTAATAATTAATTTTAAATCCAAATATTATTTTAGCTGTATAAATATTATTTTCTATAGCTGCACCTATTTAATGCCAAATGGCAAAGCGCGGCGCTGAGTTTCGCCACTCAACACGGAGTACCTCCAGAATTCGGCGGAAAGTAGGGAGCGGTGTGTCTTAACACTAAACTCCTTCTGTCTACTTACTACTTGCGGAAAAGAGATGCTCTTTATCTCTAAACCAAAAAAAAACATTAAAAAAAGATTCTTAAAAGCTTATTCAAGTCTTTCTTCATAATTATAATGCATTCTTCTATAACTTTTGTGAAATAAAGGCAAAGACATACAATATAAAAAGTAAAGCAATATGAATAACTTACGTTGCATGAATAGAACGAAATCGTTCCCATTTCCCGTGAAGGAGTCAAAGGCAACCTCGGGTGCGGTACGAAGTAAAGATACTTATACACTATTTATAATATTTAGTACCTACATATGTGCAAACTGGTTGAATGACCAGAGAGTTTCTGGTAGAAACGACCAGGTTCTTGTGTCTCGCAAAGAGAACCTAGTGATAGGACACTCCATTCCAAATTTGAAATATTTATTTTTTGCGATTTCCGCAGGTAGTTATCTAGGTACAGGGGACCTAGATTACCTAATGTGAGTCATTTAAACTTTTCCGTTACCTACGTTCGCCTGAATTCTTGAAGTATTGGGCGTTGAGTGGCAGAACTTCGCGCGTTGCTTGCTCACTACAGCCTACGAAATGAAAATACTAAATATTTCATTCTCTTTAATGGGAATAGAACCTACAAACGTCGCATTTACAGTTGCAGTTGAGCACCAAGACGGCCTCTATAAAATACCAATAATAAGTAATAATTACATTATGAAATGTAAAAGGTTCTTTTTATAAGTTCCCATGCTATTTCCCATACAGTGCAGCGGCAATGCAGCCTGAAATAGGCACGAGCATTGACACACATAAATATATTCAGCAAGTACTCGTGAACCACGTTGTATTGAAGCGCAATTTTCAAATGTACGGTCGTAGAAGGACTACTTTCGTGGTAGTATTTGATATTTTTCAAATGTATGTATATTTTACGACAATAAGCCATATTTTTTTATGCATGCGATGGTCATCGATTTATAAGATGTTATTACTTCAAAACATAAATTAATATTAATTTATATTATTATACTGAAACAAAAGGAGCTCTGAAGCCAGTCGTGCTGTAGGGGCACAAGTGTCTGACTGAAAACACGACTGGTTGTGGGTTCGATCCCCACTCGAGGAAATGAAATGTGTATGTTTTTATTTGTTCGCCCTGGTTTCGAGGCAAAGCACGGCGTTGAGTTACGCCACTCAACGAGCAAAACCTCCAGAATTCGGCCAAGATGAGGAAAAGAGTGTCTTAACACTAAATTCCCTCTGCCTACCCAGATTATTTATTATTCTGAAAAGGAACTCTGAGTCATCGTAAAACGATTCAGGTCAACATCGCTTAATCAGTGCAACCCATTGAAATGCATTAACGTAACTGAACCTCTAGCGGTGCACTTAATCTTCACCGATAGCTGCTACGAAAATAGTCGTAAATAACCATTGTAGGTTTCGAAGAAGTCATATTTTATGTTGTTATACGGTAAGTTAGAAAGGAAATTTTCAACTTTTAAAACAGTTCTTATATTATTATTCATGTGGATTAACTAACAATTGACGTTAAATTTTAAAGTGTTCGTTGTTTAATACATTGGAAATCTTATTTATTGCAATAAATTGTTTTTCGTTTTCGTTTCTATTACAGAAAGATATAAATCTTGTTTTTTTGTTTATATTCACTCGTCTCTCGCATTTAGCAGGGCAGACAAAAAAGTAATAAGTCAATCAGTTTTGCGCTTTCCACCTACTTAAAAATATTCAAAGTTTCTCTTAGGTACTGGATATTTTTTTTTTAACTTCACCTGTATCTGGCACATAGCAAGGTAGTTAGATTGAACGTGGGACTCTAGTGTTAAGACACTCCGTATCCATTACGACACTGCCCTTCCCTAGTTTACCTTTTTACCAAAAAAAATAGAAAGTCAACCTAGAAATATGTACTATATTATGTATGTATAATTCTTCTACTATATTGTAATTACTTATATTTAAACGGGTTCCTAGATGGTTTGAAAACATAATTGAATTTGAATAAGAAAAAAGAAATATAAATTAAATAATTGTATAAAATTATACTATCTACATTTGCCGGGCACCTTAGTACCTATTAATAAGTATCAACAAACACAATATTTAAAGTAACATAATTATGTGAAATTTGTTTCACATACTTGCTACAAATTCTACTACTCTAAGTATACGTAATATATACAACATCCATTACATAATTAATAACAAAATTTATTTGAAGAGCGAACTAAATGACAATCTTCATTCAATCAAAACGTTCGTTCAATGTTCACATCACTTATGGCTCTGTTAACACGATTAAGCTTCTCTAACGTGTGAACGGAGCTTCAATATTCGTACTTAATTACCCCACTGCTGTATCGCGTTCATTTTGTTAATAACTGAAAGGATTTATCTTTTATTTCTGGTCTTTTTTAATCTCATTTTTTTTGTTACAAATTAAAGATATGATAGCGCAGTGACTGAATTTATATCCAACGGGTGCGAATTCAAACATTTCAAAAAATTCCAATATAAAATTCCTTGACTAAATATATGGAGATACATAATTATATAGGTATATGGAGAACGGTGACTCTTTCTATATATTCTTTTCCTATTATGCAGATTCGGGAGAAGGAGGACTAAGGAGGTAAAATAGAAAGTCTGCATCAAGTGATATTGTGATGATTATTGATGCAATTTCCTTTAAGGGAAAATTCAACATATAATATTTCCCTTACTTAGAACAGTGAACAAAATTAATGACGTTTCTAATGATTAGCGATAAAAAATTGTGATCAATAAAAAAAAGTAACTCATATTTTACAGGAAATTACAGAAAAGGATATTAACATTGTTAAAGTTTGTAGATCTTTAAATAAAGTTTAAAGATATCTCATCGACAACAACCTGTAGAAACAAGCAAACTTTTTACTTTTCAGGTAGAAATTCCGTAAACTTCTTCGGGGAAAATAAAATGTTTTATAAATGATTACATATTATTTAATACTAAATAACCTATTAGCAATCCAACAAATGCGTCATAAATGCTATTTAATAAATCTGGCGGAATTCAGCTTCCGCTACATGAGCTCAATTTGTGGAACTTTTCCAAGAGTATGACACGAAAAATAAATATTAACTGTGGTGTAATTTATTATAAATAAACATAATTTATTAGCTTTAAATAGTGGTAATATTTTGTCAGCTAATTTATTTTATAGCAAAACTAATTGAGACAATCTTATGGAAATTATTTCGTTCTTAATATTCAGTCTATAACTAAAGAGATGGGAGGAGAAACTGCTTATCATGGATTCACTGTGAAGTGCCAAGCTCATAGCAGTGTTATGGACTGAAACGTTTACCTCCACTGCCCGATTCCACTCTCCCATGTATAAATAATTTAAAAAACTACGTAAATAATTTTAAATTTGTGAATAGAAGACATTTTTATACGTATTTTAATAGCAAGCATCATAATAGCAAACTAAGTGCAAAATATATGTGAACGTGTACATTTTTAAATTTAAACGCTATTATTTAAAATAAACATTATATGTAAATATCACGAATTCTGAATCAAACCAATAGAGTTATCCAAAGTTATATATTTTTTAAAGTTGTCTTTAATAAATTACACACAGATTGTGGCTCAAACAAAATTTAAGCAATCTGGCCTGGAATTACAAATTTTCTAAATAGTTCTAAAATATTTTTATTTTTGACGTATGAGATAGTTGAGCTCACTTTAACGCAAAATATATTATTTTATATGTTTTCTTTTGTTTTTCCAAACCGTGTCCAGGTGATTTATTAAATCTAAATCCCTGAAAATTATTGGTATGATATACGCAATATATTACTCTAATATTACTTTTGACATACACACATACATTATACTGTACATACCGATATCGATATTGTGTCAATTCGATTAATCACGTTATTCCGAGTTCGCAACTTTCATTTTATAAAATCGACAAAACGGTGAAATTTGTATGATTGATAACGCACGTCACTCTACATTTTGTAAATGGAACATTCGCGAAATTAATAACCATCCCCTTCACATGACGTATTAGTGGCTGCTTTTTTATATATCTAAATACTTTGAAATTTTAGCATAAAATAAAAGAAAGCATATGTTTTTTTGTCCTAGTACAGAAGGAAGTGAAAACTTAATAACTGAACTGCATTTTTAAAAATCTAAATCAAAATTTTCACTTGGAGATAATATAAGATCAAGACATTCTGTCCTCCATTCTCCGCGACTTCGAGGAACTCGACGTTTCCCTTTATTAATTCCTCCGAGTAGAGATTGAACCTATAGTTATTAACTATCCTACGTTCGTTACAAAGAAAATAAAAGGACAATATTTAAATTAATTACTTAATTCTTTAAAAATACTCTATTTTCTAAACAATTACATCCTTCAATACAAAGAAACAGAAACAATAGAAACATATAAAATGCTTAAACTAATATCATTTACATATAGATTTCCCAGTAAGCCTTTCAGTATCATTGTAATTTCTAGCGCGCATCGTACGACCATTACTATAATAGTATACGGATACCGTTATTCAAATTCAATAAAACGAAATGTCAATCAAAATCACATGTGTGATTTACGTCATTAATAATACGAATAACTATGTTCAGGGAATAATCAAATATAAACTTTATTCTAATAACGTAAAGTTTAAATTAGATAATACTGGCTCAAGATGCATTAGATAGGTATTGCTTGTTGTAATTTAAATCCTATTGGTCTAGCATAAGGCTTGTTTTGGATTAGCAGTAATTAATTGATAGTATTAGAATACATCCTTGTAATCCAATGCAGTAGATAGTAGGTTCGACAACTTTGATGTTGTTGCCAATTGAAATATTCATTTGAGTTTCATTCATGTGTATCTTTAGAGCTTCCTTCGAATAAATTAAAACTGTTCTGTGAGCAGTAACATAATGTAGTATGTAATATTGAAACAATAGTAATAAAAAAATATCGAAGTAAAGTTTTATTATAACAATTTATATTCTTTCATAATAAAAGCATTAATCAGTATTCACAAAAAAACTTTTATTCGTTATTATTTCAATATTTTATCTTCTAAGAGAAAGTTAGACATAAAATTTCACCACCTACCATCGTATGTGGAGGATAGAAGGGTAGAATAATATAAGAAAACATTTCACTAAATATTGAAAAAATCACATGTACAATGCTGTATTTATATTACTGGTCCTTTATATTTGCAACGAAATTATAGAAAACTAAATAAAACTACAAGTGATTTATATCAGAACCAAACTAGACGCAAAAAAAACGTGAAAAATAACAAAAGACAGTGTTCTATTATTGCTTATCTCGACACTGCGTTTATTTGCGGGCAACTGTCATACGATATGCTTCATTTCGTTAAAGCTCTTAAGAGCTTTTACAATGTGGTACGTATCTACTCGTATGTAATGAATCTTTTGATTTTGGCAAGAATTCACATTTAATAGTTAGATGATGCAAATTTGGTATGTAGTGGAAATTCTTGGATTTCCGTTGGATTACTATTAATAATTAATGTCAAAGTCGACATACAAGATCCTGCTGATGTGGAATGTTTATTTATTTCAAGCATTTTGGTTCGATATCACGTAATAATATTACAAAATTTACTGTTTTTAACTTTACCCTATATTCAAAAACAACGAATAATGATTATTATCGATTATACATATGAGAATCATAGCACAGCACTAACTACCAGTAAATGATCGTCAAAATATTATGGATAGAATTTTATGTTATAATACCACTAAAGTCGACGATTTTCCTCTCAAACTGTATCGATTCAACCTCATAACTATATATATATATGAAACTATACGTATGTATGTATTTTCCATTACTGAATATTGGAAGTAATATCAGTATGCTCGAAATGTGAGAGTGGTTTAGCCCCGAAGTACAGTTTCTGTGAATTATAAAACAGATGATTTTCAAGTGCACAGACAGAGAGCCAACGATACTTACTTTACCTAGTTCTGCATTCATAATCTCAGCAACCCATTATATTTCCGCCACAGATGTTTCCTTAATCATATTTTTTATTATCATAAATTTAGTATGTATGTATTTGCTATTATTTATTTATTTAATTTGTAATTACAGTATATATGTATATAGGATGCATTTACTTTTGATGTATATGTAGCTATTTATGTATTTGAATCATTGTGTCTTCTTTATTATTATTACTTTTAATTTCTTATTTATTTTTCTCTCTGTGTTAAAAACTGCACTGTAATCTCTTCCCGTTGTTGGACAGTCATATCCACTTCCTTTGGTTGGCTGGAAGAGATTTCTTTTAGAAATAAGCCCACCATTGTTAACGAATATCTCAATTTTGTTTTACTTATATGTTATTTTTTAAAGTGCAATAAAGTATATATATTTTTTTTCACCTTGACGCTGTATCCCACTTGTAGCAGGGTAGGCAGAGGGAGCCTGGTGTTAAGACACTCCGCTCCCCATTTTCCGCCGAATTCTGGAAACTTCTGGTCTCATATTCACGTCTGGCTTCATATTTGTTCATATGTGTAAATATTTACCTATGACACTTTTTACTCAATTATATTATGTATTTTAGTAAATATATCCTTAATTAAACTAACTCTGATACTTTAAAAAGGAAACAATATTCGTTAAAAAATATTATTTTCTTATTATGAGGATACTTACAAATTTCGTACTTCGTTATTACGCACTAAAACCTTCTTCGCCAAGAGGTTAATAAGGTTGTTTCAGAAACTTCTTAATATTAATCATCACTTAAAATAAAAATAAGTTATGCTAAAAGGATCTCGTTTTATCTTTTGGTTTTAGAAAAGCTTTAAAGAGAAATATTTTACATAATTTTTTTTTCAGTTTCATACTCTAGCCCGTATAAGGCAGGCTTAGGCAGAGAGAACCTAGTGCTAACACACTCCGGTCTCTACTTTCCATCGATACCTGCATACTCTGATAAACATATTACACTCCTTTGCATTGCGTAGGCGGTAGATATAATGCTGAATTAGAACTCGTAACCAAAGTTTCAAGCAATTTACCACTGAGTTACATTAGTCAAAATATATGTAAATAAAACATTACAGGTGCTAAAAGCTGATAGTTTTATATGCAAACTACCATTCCAAATTCATAGGTAAATATTAGAAGTTGACAGTAGTTGAAGTTATGAACAAATGTTTTCCGTCCGTCTATTTGTATTCGGTGTCCGTGTTTGGTGACTATCACATGAATATAGAATGTCGGGTGGATTTTGCAACCCATTTTCGTGGGCCTGGTGGGTTATTTAAATTAATCTATCTATAATAGGAATAGCTTTTTTTTATTTATATAATATTAAAATTATTCGTAAATTATATATATTTTATTTATTCAAATATAAATAATGTAGAGAAATAGAAAAAATGTAATTAGGTACAAAATTTGTTTGTCCATCGGTTTATACACGCAATTGCTTATCGTGTATCGACTGACTGACTCGACACAAGACACGAGCCAGGGGACCCTAGACATTTTAATTAATGTATACGTTAAGTTAACCTTTAACAAAGAAAAAATAAATAAATAAGTATTATAATGAAATTGAAATAGACGTAAGTAAGTTTTCGAAAAAATTTACATAAGTCAGCTTTGGCCAGCAACGGTAGTAGGTTCTAATTAGAGACTTACATCAAGACTATTCGTTATCTGTCAATTTTCTCTAGAGCAAGAAAATAAAAATAATTCACTCCCACGAGTGGAGATCAAACCTAGAACTATCGCGTTAATAGTCATATATGATTCCGATATACCATACCATACCATATGGCTTTAAACACAAAAAATGCATTATTATATACTGATATGCCATTAGCTTGTTAATTGTTAAAAAAATTTAAATGTGTCTAGAAACATTTCCAAATTTTAAATCTATATAAACACTGTTTATCGAAAAATAGAATTGTATAAGCATAGCTATAAATGTATGTAGGTGCCTACATCGAAATGGACTGAAAAATTTTCACGCTAAATTCTATCCAACGCTAAAACAAAGAATCGACAAATATTTACTCGCAACTTGCGATCATTCATATTTGTTTAATTTTCATTGAAAACTTTCAGTTCATTCATGTTCTGTAAATAAAAATGCTAAAATAATTTTTTGAACGAAGATTTCTTTATGTTCATTTGTTTATAGTGAGCCAACTAGGAAAATTAACTATCACTACATCAATAATGCGAAAGTTTGCTAGGATGGATGAATGTTTGTTTTTCCTTCCCGCAGAAACTACTGAACAGATATAGAAACATTAAAAAATCGTATAGACTACAAGTTTTGTTAACATTTTGTATAATTTGGCTATAATATAATGAAATATTAATTAACAAACCTTGCCGCTGGTACTGGTTTTTATTCACATTTGTTGAAATATTTTTATTATAATATCTTCCAATTTCACAAATAGTAAGATCAAATTACTTGATTTTACGAATAATAGAAAAATAATATTTGGTTTTAAGGAAAAAATGTATGTCCTATTGTCTTACATGGAAAAACCCTCAGGGAAATTAGTCCTGAATTGATATTTAAATATCCTGTAAACAATCGGGTCAAGTTCGAATATTAGGGGAAATCGGTCAAGGGGAAATGTAATGGAATCCTTTTTCTCGGGGGGCGGCTGTCAAATATTCCAACTCCTTTGTCACAGAAATTCTATTAAGCGTGATACTATTTTGTTTTTATCAGCTATCAAAATAAAGGAAGGTATTCTTAGAATTCCTTTTTTTATTGGAAGCTGATTGCTGATTTATACATTTCCAACGATTTATTGTTTACCATAATTGAAATGAGATATTTTTTTTATTTCTATTTAGAATTACGGATTCAATCATTTTGCTTGAAATTGAATCGTTGTAACCATTCCCCAAAGAACGAAAAAAACGGAACGGAACGTTTGTTGTTAGTCTGCTTCTACATACTCGTATGTCTATTCGCCTACAAAGACCATTTTTCTCAAAAAAGAAAAAACCCTTAAATGGAAACTTATTACTTATACATTCATCACAAAAAGGCGTTACAAACTTATCCTTATAGTTAGTTATTTTTATACGAAATGTATGAAATTATAAAATTTTATAACTATTTTCCCGTTGACCTAAAATCACGAAGTGGTAGCTCTTGATCGGTTCTTTTTTCTTATATTTAAAAAAGTATGGGTCCCCTTTATACGCATGGATTGAAATTAGGGGGAAAAGGGGAAAACGGAGTGTCTTAATATTTTTTTCTTTCTGCCTGCTACATATATACGAGGTACAGTGTGAAGCTCAAAAAAACACCAAAGAGCTGGTCGCGTGAGAAAACTATAAATACCTCATTTATTACACAGAAATTTTAATAATCTTTCCTTCCTTATAAAGAAAAATACTTTTAATACTCATAATATATCCACCAATATTTAGATTTATATATACCTTTATAAGGAACCTACAAGGAAATATATAACATTACATCCTCATACAGCGATCGAAGGTGGCCGGCAGTGATTGTAAGCGAATCGGGTGACCCAGATCTGACCCATGCTTATTTAAGCCAGTTGAGATTGAAGTTATAAATCATGGTACGCATTTTAAATGAAAAAGATCGAGTAAACATATTTTCTTTCGTAAAAAATGATAGTCAAATTTTTCGCCTGAATGCATGACATTACGTGTTGGGTGGCGGAACTTAACTCCGCGCATTGATATAAATTTATATCAAAGTTGCTGTTTAAATTTATCTTTATAGAATATTTATTTTTATATATATTTTTATGTTAGAAAATATAATTTAAAAAGATTTTATTCAGCGAAAGAGTTACAAATAAAACGTGCAAAAACCGTGTGTGCAGCTTAAAAGAGAATATTTGTTGCAAAATTTGAAAATAAAAATAGAACAGATGAAAGTGGTAACATTTGGAATTTGGACGCGGCTTTATTAAATTATACTATTTTTACTTAATTGAAATTCGGTTTTCACACAATGCAACCAAAGAACATGTTATTTTTCCTTTTTAATGTTTTAAACAGAACCAACTATGTATGTACTGTGCTAAATATAGACATTAATTTATTTAATTTATTAAAAATACTCTCCACAAAAAAGTCTAAACTCTCTGCTAAACATTTTTTTGGATCATAATTAAAATTACTCTCGATTAAGTCTGCAAATAAAAAAATGATCTAAACTAGTGTAAGTTTTTAGGAGATACGACGCCATAAGCATACAGATATATACATACAAACATACTCGTAAAACCCTTCTCTTTTAGTAGTTAGGGGTTAAAATCTAAATACCGCACGCCTCTACAGGAAATGATTCGGTTCTCATATTTTTATGACCTCTTCCACAAAGTGTAAGGTATTTGAAACAATGTAGTAAGACAAATTATAATAAAAGCGCCATGATAAGGCGTAATAAAGAAAAATAACATTCTCTATAAAAGCATTACTTTGTATGTAATCGCCCTCACAATGTAATGGCTTGTGAAGCCTTGAGCGCTGAAATTTTTAGAATTTTTCATTCCATTACCCGTAAGTACTACAGTTCTAAGAAATTAGTTTCATAAATTAATATAAAATGATTTGGGTGTTCGTTCTTAAAGATGTATGTTATGGCGATATAACATAATAGTTAATTTTAAAATGGCATCATTATTTTACATAGACGAAAGGGACAAAAGAGCCTCACGCTTATTCCTTAGCATAGTGTTAATACACTCCGTTGCCCACTTGGGTAGAGTGCCGGAACTAAGCACCACCCTTTTTCGAGACATCAATATCACACAATCATTAATAACCTATTTATTTCAACTGAATAAAATCAGCTTCACGTTTTACCCCGCATACAGCAAGGTAGCAGAAGAAACCTAGTGTTAAGACACTCCGTTCCCCACTTTCAGGCAAATATTTAGTGCCATGTGTCATTTCAGCTTTTTACTGATTTTTTATGCAGTACGGCGGCGGCGCCACGCTAACATTATTCAATTTATATTACTCTATTAATTACATTAGTACCACGAATCAAGCTCGTTCGCTTTCATGCCGAGATTTAACTACTAAGTGAACCTATTCATATATTATTCCTTTATTCAAATTTCAGTACTAAAATATTGGTTCGTGTTAATTAATTATTCGATATATTCTTAATATATTTAGATTTCTATGACTGACTACAGGCACGATGGTTGTGTGTTCGATGTTAATTCGTGGAAATGGTTATATTTTAATTATTTTCGTTTCTCTTCTCTGGATAAAGTGCGGCGTAGAGTTCCACTAATTAGCATGCAAGGTTTCGAAATTTGAGCGGTAAGTTAAGAACGAAGGGTCTTTACAACTTTCTAAGGGAAAAGACATAAAATAGTCAATAATAAACATACATATTTCAAAGAGTCAATCAATCAAAAGTTAGACAATAGAAAAATGAATCAATTTTAAAATATTGTTTTCTGATAGTATATCTAGTTGTAGTATTACAGTTGTTATATATTTTAATCCATTAACCAAAAGTAATTTTGTTGATTATTGAACGTAAATCTGCAATCAAAGGCATGTATGGATATGACAAGCGAAATGCAATGCAATCATATGACGCTCACTTTGTACATTTAATGGAGGAGCTTGATTAAAACATACCGCGGTTGTAATACCTAGGTATGCTAGGTACACAAGATTTTAATAAATTAATTTTCCTATAATTGAATACTTTTTTTATAAAATAATCAACTCTAATTGGTTTTCATTTAAATAAATAAAATCAACAGGAAAGGCAGAGGGAACCTAATGTTAAGACACTCCGTTCCCCACTTTTACCAAAGTTTAACAAAAAAAAACTTAACGAGTATTAACTTAGAATTATAGTAAGTAAAAATGTCTACTAACATCTGCTTATAAATTTAAACTTTAGAACCATTACTCACAAAGAAATAAATTAGAATTATAATAAGTAAAAATGTCTACTAACATCTGCTTATAACTTTAAACTCTGGAACCATTCTTCATAAAGCCATCAGTACAGGCTTCAACTCGTTCGGAATCATCAATCATAGGGTACTGCGATAACGCGAAGTTTTCAGCGCATCATATTTCAACCATATCAAAAGTTTGACACACATTTATTACTTTAAAGAATATTAAGCTTTTGATATCTACTCTAGAAACGTTTGAAGTGGAATATTTGAAAAATAATGAAGACATATTTAAAGAAAATTTTCTTCTGAATGATATTTTATATGCATTATAGGGGGGTCGTGGCTCAGGCTTGTTACTGAAAACGCGGTTAAGGGTTGTAATATTTGAAAAAATAAAAACAAATTATATTTTCGTTGTCCGTCCGTCCGTTAAATACGAAATATGAAAGACATATGTAAGATTCCCATGTTGAAATAAATAAATATTTTAATTTTCTAATAACAATATTTTGAGGCCAGTCGTGGCGTAGGGTCACAAATTGTGTGACTGTAAACGCGACTGGTTGTGGGTTCAATCCCCATTCGAGGAAATTAAAAAAAAAATAAATTTAGTGGGAAACGGAGTGTCTTAACACTATGTTTCCTCTGCCTGCTGTGTGCGTGTTACAGCGTGAAGAAAACAAACGTTATATTAAAAGTTCAAAAAGGTAACTGCTTCTTATAACTTAAAACTTAACGGGTAAGTATGGAAGTAGTGCGACCTTGTAACGTCTAGAGATGGTCGCCCGACGGATTTATAGCCCACGTCGTTCCTTTCGACTCCCTAATCTAATATGATATTGAATTTGTTAAAAGGACTAATGGCTGGAAGAGATTTATATGTAGTTTTAATCTTTTTAGGATACGAACATTTATAAAAGTTACAATTTAGTTTTGAATTGTTGATTTTATTTCGACTTTGTGATATGGGAGTATGGATTGGCTTGAACGCATTTTAAGGCCTGATTTTTTACAACGTCCAAATATTTATGCAGAAAGAAAGTAAAGTTACCTTAAATTAAAATCTTGCTTTTTATTTATCATTCAATATACAAAATAACAATTTTCAATATTACATAAAACTTTTTAGTTTTCCATGAATTCGCCATCCCATGTAGGAAGAGGAGCATCGAATATGCATGGAACTTGCGACATAAGACCCTTAAGGGCCTCTCAGTATACATTTCTATTAATATGAAGTAACCAGATTCGCAAAATCCTTATAATAAAGTAGTATAAGCAAAACGTGTAGTTTCATATTCGTATTAAATTATTAATTGCTTCATAAAATTTCACTATAAATATTCGATAATATTTTGAAATGAAATTGAAAATTACTTTTAGGATAAATAAACGTACCTGATTAAAATGGAATATTTTTAAATGTAAAGTAATTACAATTTGTAATATAAGATGCACAGCAACAAATCAAAATTCCGACAGCGAAAAGGTGTTGAGTGACCGAGACTGTACAGGTCATGTACAGGACAACACGTCCTCTTTTTATTTGAAAAGGCACAATTCTGCCAAATGTATCAAAGAACTCCATCGTTTATCCGGTCAGACTAGAAGCCACAATATTATAAAACAACTACCATTAGTAAAACTAATTGAATCCCATAAAAAAAAAGAAAGACACAATTGAACTTACCGAGAGTGTTGAGGCTGTGACTTTCAGAAATTTTGAAGATCGATGATAAGAGATTTTTCTTTAAGTATTAACTACTTTTATCGTAAAAATGATTTGACATAACACCACTATGAATATCTTTTTAGAAGAAATGGATCGAAAATTGATGTGACATAGGTAACTTTATATTTATTCACAATACCTTGAAAATACCCTAAATATCTTTGACATTTTTATTTATCTAGATCCCAGCTCAGGCATCAAACGCAAAACAGCAATGTCTTTGTATATTCTTAACTTCGTAAAGTAAATTCCATATGATATCGAAATATTATGTGAAAAATTGACATATATTAAACGTAGAGTATTAGAAGGGCGAATATCTCTAAAAGTCACGTAAAACGCCCACATAGCTTACCTGAGCCGCATTTTTCAAATAAATCGCCTTGACGTGTACAGAAATCCTTTATTATTCATTATTATACTCGCTGTTTTGGAAGACAAATATGGAGAGGGATTACCTTTGCAACTTTTCCGAGTACGGTAAGACATATTAATGAACATTTCAAAGTTAGATTATACTTTTTAAGTTGTGCTAAGCACCGAAGGCTAATTTAAAGGATGTTATTTAAAAAAACGCTTAAAAGAAAGATAATATTAAATAAATCAAGGTAAAGTAAAATTTTCTTTATTGTACACCAGAAATAAATATAAATAAATATGGTGAGGTATGATATGGGGCGATAGGTAGTTAATACTTATTATTATACCTACTATGAAGTTATCAAGTCTTTTCATCATCATCATCATCATCTGCCTGCCCTCGTCCACTGCTGGACATAGGCCTCTCCAATGGCACGCCACTGAGCTCGATTTTCGGCTCTTCGCATCCAGCCGTTGCCCGCCACTTTGCGAATATCGTCACCCCATCTAGCTGGAGGACGTCCTACATTACGCTTGCCGAGGCGTGGTCTCCACTCTAGAACGCGCTTACCCCATCGATTCTGCGGCAAATGTGACCAACTCATTGCCACTTCAGCCTGCTAATCCTTTGGGCTACGTCGATAGCATTGGTTCTCTGTCGGATAACTTCATTTAGAATGTGTGTTCAGTGTTTTCACATTAAGCAAAATATTACAAAATATTTTATCAAATATACGGGGTATATATACATTATGTAAATCTTATATATCTAACTCTATGTAGATATTTAAAAGCCAGTTTACCATCAACCCTTTATTATACAAATTCAGATATTACTTAGGCTTTTGAGTCATATAATGGAACAAATTAACAATAGCTTCGATTCACGCCTCTCGTAAAATAATAAATCGCACACTCCTCAAAAGATATTTAATTAAACGGATTGGTGCTTACAGCGATTGCCAAAACAATCCTTGACTTCATTCCATCTCTACAATTTAATTATTAACTTTACTAACCTATTTTATTATTTCTTACAATTTTGATGAGGATTTGATTAAAATTGACCAAAACATTGTTTTTTTTTTTTTTTCAAAAAATAGCGTAGCTTAATTTATTATAACTTTGAATTCGAAGTGAAAAACATAATTCTGTGCATTTGATACATCATTTCTTGTGGAGTGGTGGAACTAAGGTATTATTGGAAGTTGAACCTACGAGCGTCGTATTCACAGTCAGTCAACCGCTATGAAGTCCAAACTCGGATAAGCGCTGCCTGGACGGTCACAGGTGTGGTCGACGAACACAGAATACCACTTAATCTTAAGGGGCTTAAATTGGCGAGAATATTAAGAACCAAAAGTATAAGTTACTACTAGATACTTCTAGTAATAGTAGAAAGTGATGTAGGTTGAGTAGGTAGGCATACCCTGGAATAAACGATATATTTATATGATAAAATTCATCTAAAATACCTATCTCATCAGCTTCATGCGGAAGTTTTAAACACTTAGTGGCAGCGGACTAAAGTTGACCAACTACAATTAGAATTATGCACTTCGCATAACTTTGCATACAAATGTTTGCGTTTCCACTACTGGCTCTTGCTGTTAGCACAAATTCATTTTCACTTAAAGTGTTGTTTCTAGATTTAAGAGAATCGTTTAAGTTCTTACATTGATTTTACTTTATAGTTCTAAATGTAGAAATTGATAATATTATACTTTATAGCAACAAAAATTGCGTTAAGGTACAGCTGAAATATTAAAAAACAACTCTTTTTCCCTGTATACTAAAAAGAAACTAGTGTCAAGACACTCCGTTCTCTGCTTTTCGCCGGAATTTGAGATATTATCCCATCGTGGAGTAGTGAAACAACGTCGGGCAGTGAACACGTTGTTTGTGGGTTACCTCCTGGAGAAATGAATATATCACAACTTGGAGTTCCTATATGCTAGGCGCTACTGGGAAAATTTACATCATTTATTCCAAAAACCGACAAATTAGTTTCTAAACAACATAGTACTATCTCTAGAAGTGATTTATTCCAATTTCGAAATATATTAGTACCATATAAAAAAACTTATTTTTACAAGTGTATAAAAAAGTAAAAAAAAAATTTTAAGTTAAACGGTTTTATATTGCAGATAAATGTACTAAAAGCTAAAAAATAATTTCATGGAAATTATGATTACTAAAATAAAATCGTGGGGACACTTGCTACTTATCACTAGGTGGGTGAAGTCTCATGCCATGTCTTTCGATTGTAGATATTGGACGTGCCCCACGATTTTATTTTAGTAATCATAATTTCCATGAAATTATTTTTTAGCTTTTAGTACATTTATCTGCAATATAAAACCGTTTAACTTAAAAATTTTTTTTTACTTTTTTATTTTTAAGTTTTTAGTTTTTATTTCTCATGCTATTCAATTCGATGAGTGCCTCATTATTGCAAGGTTAATGGAGAATGTTACGATCGACCCCCCCAGAGGTCCAATAGAGGGGCAAGGCTATGTACAACAAGATGTGCCTGAATCTTGAGGGGAAAACGCTAACGATATATCATTTTTATCCACCCTAATGCCATACAGTTCTCGGCGCGCTTTTACCTTTTACCTTAACTTGGGTGGTGTACCCCTAGCGACGTCTCATTTTTAGCCACCCTATAGCCACACAGTCCTCGACAGGATACCAGATCTTGACTTAGGTGGGAGATTCATATTGTAATTTTGTATAGTATACTGTATTATACTTACCAAGCCCTTTATTTTGATACCCATATTGATGGGATTGAAAATTACATTATCCGCCATTTTGTAGCAGTGGCCATCTTTGATTTTGATTTTGTATAGTGCACTGAATTCTACTTGACAAGCCCTTTCATTTAATACCCATATTGATGGGATTGAAAAAAACTAAGTGGTCCGCCATTTTGTAGCGGCGGCCATCTTGGATTCACAATAATATTGAATATGAATAATTGTATTGTCACCAGAATCAAAAGCGTATACCAAATTTCAGATCAATCGGTTAACGGGAAGAGGGTTAAATTTCAATTACTAAATTTGACCCAAACAAACAAATAAATAAACAAACGGGGTGAGCTAAATAAAACCGTTTAAAAATATGATGTTTTGTAAGTAAAATATGAAAAAAAACGCGAATGAAATTGAATTTGAAAAAAGATAACAAACGTCATTTAAAGAAAATAAATTACACAAATAATAAAAAAGTTTAAGTTAGAAATCGTTAATAAACATTAAAAATATAAGAATGGTTGAATTTAGTACCTTTCTTTTATGAATTTTGTTTGAAAGCACAACCTTCTTAATATTAGCCATTTGAATAGACCGTGCATTAAAATTTTGGATCCCTATAAAAAATCTTTACATTAACTGCGTATCATTATCAGTCTCAACAGGCGTCTGCTCCCTCAGAGGACCATTAAAATCTTCAGAATGTAAATGCTAAATCATCCAGCAAAAAAAGGGAAACTTTAATGCCAAATATTCAGAAAGCCTGAGAAATTCGAGAACCTCTTAAAGGCTCTAAATGGAGGTCGATGTCAAAGTGCCAAGTTGTGAGGGACATCGGAACTTAAGTCACGTCATAATTTAATAAGCTTCGAATTATTCAGTTCATTCAAGAGTTTACTGAACGAAGTTGAAATGAAGGAACAGCTAATGAATTTCTGATGTCGGATTTGGCAAATTACTTATAATTAATATAAAATTATATCACCCGGCATAATTGTAATGAGATCTAAAAGCTGGCTAATACTAATATTGTGATTATTATATTTATTCCTTGCAATAAATATAAATAAACTTTAACCAAAGACGTCACTGAACTCTAGAATATATTTATGAAATTGAACCCTGCTATGTTGAAGAAGAAAAATATCTTTTTTTAACTCTGCCATGCTAAACGAGCAAAATCCTTAGAAAAACACAATTAGCGTTATTAATGTATAAATACATATTTGATAATAATAAAGAAAATAAAATGAAGATGTTAAATAGACACGCGTATTTATTACATTTGCATGGCCATGCATACTGTTAGAGCAAGACGCTTTGACATTCAAATATTATGATAAATTTTCATAATAATTTAGAAAATTAAGATATTATAAAAAATGTTTATAAATAAATAATACTAAGAAGAAATTAAATGATAGGAATATAGACATGGATTAACCAATAAATCAAATTTATATGGGTACGTAGAGGTATTATTGGAAGAAATCTATAAAAAATTTCGCCCAACAGGTACAATTCATTCTTTTTTATTATCCCCGTAAGCTGGAATATGAGAATATAACGCCGTCCATAAATATATATTCTTCACTTATATTTCAGCAGAATCATTTTTTTCTGAACTACTTACAAATAATGATTTGCAATGGTTTAACATCTATGTTTGCGCACTTGTTGTTATTTCTAATGAAAAAATTATAAATACCTTGAGGTTACATTATGCTTATTTCCATAAGGATTTTAATTGTCTTCAATATGTATTTTTTTTCTTTTACTTTTTGAGAAGTAATATTGTAAAATGTAAAATATATTAAAAGTAATATTCTCCGAACGTAAACGGACCTACACCTAGATATAAATATACATTTTATATATGATAAGAACTCATATTTTAATTGTATTTTTTAAAATTAACATAAAATAGTTTTATTAATTCAATATGTGTGTATATCAAAACATTCATCATTTACATTACATGTTGAGTTAACTCAATTACAAGGCGTCTCATATCACGTAAGTGACAGCACAGCTATAGTTGTAGCAAGTATAACCTCTGCCTGGATATGCAAATTAAATTTAGAGCTCGCGGCGGACGACGCCATTAATCCGAATCTGCCTCTAATCTCGGCAGCTAGATGACGACTTAAGGTGCAGCCATGTTTTTTAAATTTAACCCTTTTTTATAATATAATAATAACGGAAATATTTTCTAGTTAATAATTATTTAAAATTTTGCCTAGCTCCGTCCTCCGTAGCATAGAGACCGTAGCGGTTGGTGCTACGTTCGTCAGTCCGTTCTGACTACCCTGCTAGGGATAGACATACATATCGTGAAGATAGTTTATATTAGATCAAAATTAAAATAACTTTTATCATAATCTCAACCGACAAGTATGATATCACAAATAGAAATAAAATAATTATTTTATTTTAATTAAAACATCCTCATTCATATCATAAGATAATACAAACAATAAAATAAAACGCCTTCACTTTTCCCTCTAAAGCTTGGAGCCTTAACAGCGAGGCCGCCGTGACCATTGCCACTCAGCCTCAGTTAGTGCTACTTACCGTAATTCCGCACTAACGTCGTTTCTATGCGCATATTTAGCTTTCATATCACAAAGTTATATTGGCTGTGGAGTGTTATTAACATTTACGCTTTTAACTAAGCGAGGAACTCTAGTTAACTATACTAACTGTAGTTAACTATAGCATTAACGTACAAGTGAATAGTTTGAAGTTGGGGTGATAGTATAATAATTGTTTTATCAAACTCATATTGAAAGTCAGAGTTTGACCGTATTGGTTTTAGGTTCGATTTTCGTTGTAGGAATAAATTATTTCCAAACAACTTCTTTATTCAACGTGTAATTTCTTGCTATTTAATGTATACTAGTAGAAAACTGAATCTTGATCTTTTACTTAATTTATAATTAAAACATTTTCACAGTGCTTTTGAAGACCAGATATTACGGAGGACATAATAAAAGATATTGAATAACATAAAGGAATATTGTACAAGAGCTTTCATTGCAGTTTAAAATATAGAACATTATTATGAATAAGAGAGTGTGCACATATAAGGATTCGTATATAATTAAAACTTGCACTAACAAACATAAATAGTGAAAAGAATTTTAAGTTTCACCACTCGAATATTTCGAAGCCAGGCTTGGTATCCAGGAACGGTATCTCTTATCATTAAATTCGCCCTATCTATCCTACGAAAAAGCGAGAAGCAATTTTTTTTAAGAATCTTAAAACGAATGATTGAGCTTAAGCAAAAAGAATCATCAAGTATAATCCGTAGAAGCCTCCCATACTCATACATTCAAAGGGCTCAATAAACGGCAAATCTTACACAAACGACTCAAAATGTAATGCGATAACCTTAAATAACGAAAAAGGTTCGCAAAATCCACTTCTTATTGAAAGACATCATTATAAGAAATATCAATAATTTTTTTTATTACACACTTTTTGATATTGAGTCTTATCCCTTGCGAATAGGGTGCAGGTTTGCTTATCATAAAAAATAGGCGAGAAAATTGGAAAATTGAAGGCAATCTTCCCGCCGTTGAAAATGTAAATTTAATCCATTACATTTGTATGTTACGAGTATATTACGTCCGAGCAATTAATTTCCAATTTAAACGCTATGAAATATACTCGATGCTCTTTTGAGTCTGTTGCTCACTTATTAAAATCTTTTGTATCTGTTAATTTACCCTGGTCCTTTTAATAATGTTTTTTTGGTGAAATCGTTCATTCTTTTTGTCTCTTTATAATATTTTGATTAAATACCAAGTGAAATATAAATTGTTGTAACTATACTTTACATTTAAGATTTATTTATTTTCTATATGAACTATTTAAAAAATCATTTACTTTAAATAAATGTTTTTTTTTTAAATATAAAATAAATAGTAGCAGAATAACTAGAACAACAAAGTTATTTATCTAACTTGAGCTTGAACTATACTTTGTTCTCTACTCTCTCTCTCTCCGAGTACCAAACCCGCAACCTCCACATCTACAGTCAGACGCCTTTCCAAAGCACCAAGATGGCATCTAAAGCTCAAGTAAAAGTTTTTAATTGAATTTAATTAATTGAAATGAAATATTTCCTGTATCTGTTAATCTATTAAAGTCTATTTGAAAACAAACAACGTCGGTGTAATTTAGAAAACAAACTCTATATTCACACTACTGTACATATTATTAAATTTGTTAACATTTGTCTACAGATATACAATTTTTTTAATTTGGTCTGTAAACTATCTCAAAAAATATTTAAATTTCTAAATGAATAAGCTTTTAAAAAGATCGTGTAGCAGTCTTAACGAAGTAAAAGTTTCATTTTCCAAATTGGCCGTCCTCTTACAAATAATAATTACCATTTGACCCGTGCCCAATGATCCCTTTATTACGTGAGTAAATTGCCTCTCAATATTTCGGATATTATTTCCTGTATTGTAAACATTACAAAGAGCTTTTGTATATAAAATATATAATAATAAAATTTAAACGTTTGTAAATTTTTACTACTTTTCTCAATAAGTTGTCGTTATTAATGCATCGCGTTCTGTTGCATAAGGCATTGGGTCATTATGTCATCAATGAGGATTAATTAATTTATTATTACAAATGTCGATATAATAAATGACGAATGTTATTTAAGATATATTTTTAACATCTTTAACCTCATCGCAGGAGAGACAGACTGAGTGGTAAGACCCCGTTCCCCTACTTTCATCGGAGACATTGCGCTTACTTTACTTACCAGAGCAAGGAAATGATATTAATATGAATATAGTCATTCCCCCGAGTGAGGATTGAATTCAAAACCATCATGTTTGCAGTCAGAGTCAGGCTGTTCCAGTGCGACACGATGGCTACAACTGTATAGGTACACTATACTCAAATCCTACTTCATGGTTCATAGTAATAAAATTTGTAATTCAAAATTTTGTAGAATATGTGAGGTAAGATCAGATAAATTTTAATAACATAATAATTTATACAACCCACTATAAAAACAATGGTCAAGATCGTTTAGATAGTCCTGCTCTTACCCTAAGTTATAGAGGCATTGTTATAATTTTTGTTGTCAGCCGGAAGCGGTTGCAAACTACAAACTCCTTTCTTGTTATTTCTTTTTATATGAATACGAAATTATATAAGAAAAAAAATTGCTTACAAAAGCAGGTAAGACAGATGTAACCTAGTGTTAAGACACTCCATTTCTTCTGCAATTCTAGAGGCAATGCGTGTTGAGTGGTGGAACTCAACGCCGTGCTTTGCCTCTATACCAGAGCGAAGTAATGGAAATATTAACTTAAATAAATATGAAAATGAATCAAAATATAATATGCGTATAAAATACAACTACTCCAGTTCCAAGAGACGAGGGTTCAAATCCTGCTACGTTAAAAATTTTTCTTTCCCGAGTGTGGAATAACACTTTAAAAATGTAAAAAATTACTATAGATTACTTTAGCAAAAGTTATTTAAGACAAAACAATATTTAAAACATGAATAAATTCACGATGATATTAGCAATAAAAAAACATAGGATACCCTCAAAAGGTATAATGGCAGATATCTCCCTGATACCTAATATTATCTAATGGATAAAATCAAAGGGGTCAGGTAAGGTAATGTTATAGATATGACCGACAGCTATTATTTCCCGCAATGCAGACAACGCTGCAACTACGAGTATAAAACGGTTGGTACAAGTTATTATTTTTATGTAAAGGATATTTTTTTCATATATATTCGTATATTAGTAATCATTCGAAAAAAACTGATAGAAAAGAAATATTTATAATATAAGAGGACGCCATTAACTCTTGAGTAAACGATAAGACTTAACTTAACTTTAAGCGCATTGATTGTGGATTCGATTCGGAATGACTTCTTTTCATTTTCGCGACCTGGTACTAGAGCTGTGCGATGATGTCAAACTGGAGCTGTGCGACTGTGCGTGGGGAACGGAGTGTCTTAATAGTAGGTTCCTTCTAACTTCCTTGCCTATCCTATACATATATGTAGAATACATCATAACTGTAAAAAAATCAAACTATTAATATTTTAAGATTTTGAATTGAAAATACAACATTACCCTTATCTTCGCAAAAATTTTTTTTTTAAGAAAAGCAAAAAATATGCATACTGGTAGCTTCTTTGGGCTATAAAAAACATAAAAAAAATAAATTAAAAAATCATAATATGAAAATTTCGGAAAAACACGATGTATACTATACTATACATTGCTACACGTACAGGGATTATACCATTTCTAAGAATGTATATTATACTATACATTGCGATGCTTAGGGAGGGTGGAAATGTTACTGGTAGCTTTTAAAATATACTGAAAAATTATTGGAAATAACATGATTTTAAATAAAAACAACTATATTGATGGAAGTAAAAATGTTTAATTAAAAAAATTATTCTCAAACAATTTTTTGTTACAAAATAATAATTCAGAGATCCTATTGCTTGCGGTGGTACTCCAAAAAACACCTTCAATTCTTCACACAACAGAGGTGAACCTTACATTTTATGCACATGGTACGTGCCTGGCCAGCAGTACAGCTTTGCAGTACTTGCACATTTGATATCCGGTTATTTGCGGCCAATGGTAATATATTTGTCATAGCCAATATCATTGCATGATCGTTAAGATACTGGTTTTGTATTTTTGCTTGGCGGGAAATCGTGTAAATTTTTCATTGAAATGTTTCGACTTAATAGTCGTATATAAAGCTAAAACTATTTTACTTCCAACACCCATAGTCTCTTCTTCTTCTTCAGTAATAATGTCCGTAAAAGTGTCATCTCATATGTAGAGCAAGAAGTCATACATGATGTCACACACCGGTTCTGATTTAGTTCTTGAAACTCCATTTACAAGGCTTATTTGGTTTATATTGACGTCGATTTTCTTCTTTCTTCATTCTTTCTTGTAATTAATGAATGAATGAAATGTAACAGGCAATTCGGTGGTATCGGCATAAATATCAGCTGCATGCGTTCCTATCTTATAATCAGAAATTTGTAGGAGGTGTAACCTTTCGAGATTTGAATATATCGATGCTCTGGAGAACTTTCTGTTGATCTAATCATTCCAGCTTCATTACTGTTACTAGCTCCGTCACTTGTGTCAGAGTCTGCATTCACTTCAGGCACTAAGGAGAAAATGCGTCTAGCTCTATCACCCATAGAGTCTAAAACTGAAGCAAAAGAAACATGCAAAACACCAACACCAAATATAAGCCAAACCGTATTGTGTTATAAATAGGTAAATAATGAATGTAATATTATTTGTCCCTTTATACAGTTAGGTAGTCATGCAGTAATAATAATAATAGTATTTTTATGGGAATCGAACCCACAACTTTGTGTGTAAGCTTTCTAGAACCACTATATCAAGGCGGCAGTACAACTGTCTTTTACATTATAATAAAATTGGTTTAGTATATAAGAAAGACATACCTGAATTTACATTTTATAGTAAAGTTCCAAAAAATATTGATCCTGTGAAGTTGGCAATGTATATTATACTATACACCACCGACGAAAGGTAAACGACTGCAACTGGGGCAATGTATAGTATAATATACGTTATTAAAAAACACGAAAAAAACATACTAATTCATATAGCGACATCAGCATATATATAAAAATGTGTAAGAACATACATTTAGGCATGTGTATTTTATAATAAACATACATATTTAGGAGTACAAACATAAAAAAAAAATAAAACTTACCTTAGATAAATCTGAGCAGTGCGTCTCGACGGTTATTATTGACAATTTTTTTAAAACTATAATAGATAAACTACTATTTTTATTTTTGAAGTATAAATAAATGTCTAGTAATGTCATATGTTTAATAAAACTAAGTTAAAATTTATTTTATAGCTATCATATATTTTTATAAAGTTGTATGTATAGTATACTATGCAAAATGAAGATAAGGGTTAACAAGAACGCTACGTCTACGAATATATATGAATATTTAAAACACCGCTGCAGCCCATAGCTCACGGTGGTCCCGTGAGGATCGAATACCCGCGCTTTGATTACTGTTTTCCGTGTACGGACATCAACCAGCATAATTTACTTGGTATCATAAAACCGCCCACGCTCGTTTCGACACGTTTGTAACGTACTACGAACGTTCACTTGTATGTAAAATCAATCCTACATATATAATATCATAAATATAAGAGTTTTTGAAAATTAACTTTTGTTCATGCCTAAACTATATTATGTTAGAATAATATGTAAGCCACAGTTTATGGAGAACAACAAGTAAAAAGTTTTAGTATTTTTTTTTTATAAATTTTAGAAACGAAGAACGACTTCAGGAGGCTTTTAATAGAGGCCTTTCCAGCTTTGGACGAGAACAGCCCGTTGATGATAATGACGAAAGGTGGTTTAATATTCTTTACTAATTTCGTTTTTTAATAAAATTATCAAAAATATGTTTATGTATTTTTCGTGACAAGATTTTTTATAAACTATAGAAGTAGTTGTTCACCGCTATGTTAAATGATTCGAAGCTTCTATTACATCGTTGCAGTATGCAGAGCTATAAAAGCTTGATTGATCAAAAAATCGGACTTCAGTTCAGTTAGCTTTAGCCACCCTGACTTTATAGTGCCCTGGTACTCTGTAGTTACCATCAGTGTTTTAGTTACCTTTTCTACAATGTTACATACAATCAATTCAATGAATAGTTCATGTCTTTTATTTATTTTGTATTATTATATGTTAATATAAATTTTAAAAAAACATAAGTATAAAATTATAACCAACCAATTGTTATAAATTTAATACAATATACGAAATATTAGCGTACAACAGATGTATAAATATAATTGTGGAAAAAAAATTGAAAATGACATTTTCCGCGTCCACCAAATAACTTTCGAAGTTGAGGATTACGGAGGCAAAACGCTTTTGTAGAGGATTTTAATTTAGACCGTTATTGAATTTTTCGTGATTGTAAACTAGTTTTCTCGATTCTTTGGTGGGTTAAGCTTTGACTTTGTGCTAAAAGCTGCTAGACCCTAGCAGAATAAGCATATAAAATGTGTACTGACTGCTAATGAATAGTTTTTACCTGTTTTTCATCTAAAATAGCGGCAAACCTTAGTTTTGGTATATAATATTAATATATAGATATTATGGGGTTACAACCCTTAACGTAAAAGATTAGTTTCATCTTAAATATAAATTATTATATTCTTAAATATGTAATAATTTACATTCAGTATTAAAGAACTTCCAAGTTCTTCAGCTAAATAGCTTCTCAAGTAAAATTTCTTATACCCTTAGAAAATTAGTAGGTTTAGACATAAATATGGGTGCCTTAGCTACACTAAAACTTAAAGGCCAACTTAAGTTTCAACAATGAAGTCAAATTTAATTCATATATGAAATTTCCATCATAAGCGATCACACTAAGCTCGTTTACTTTCTGTATAAAAAGGCAAAAATGATTTAAAAGTTTTAATGAGTTACTCTGGCACTCTTTATCTTTAGACAACGTGAAGCGACCCTCGAGCTTTGTTTATTTTTTGAAATTGACAAGTACTTTAGTATAATGAATTGCAAATACTAAGTCCAGTTTTAACTTAACAATATTGTATGTAATTGCTTGAGCACATATTCCGTATAGATACATTATGTATGCTTTTTTTTAATTGTAATCTTTTTTATAATATCAAGTGTAGTGTAAAGTTAGGTATGATTAGGATTTCCAGCGACCTTGACCAGATCATCAGGCCACTTGGTGGTAGACCTGCCCACGGAATGTCGTCCTATCCATGGCCGCCACTCAAGAACCGTTTTTACACCATGTTCTTTATTTAACTGATTCTATTACACTGTCTGACAAAATACAGCTTTGATTTCTCTATCCAACACCAAAAGTGTCTTAAATTATCGCTGAAATGAGAATCACATCTAGTTAGGTTAGGCTAATTCAGTTATCCTACGTTGTCACCTACCCCACGGGATGAGCGTCATCTGCTACGCTGATGACACTCTTATCACATCCCGAGGTGTAAATTATAATGAGGCGGCACGTCTGGCTGAATTCGGTATCGCTCGTATTATTGACCGTATTGAATCGCTGGGTCTCAGGGTTTCCAGTTCAAAAACGGAGGCCCTACTGTTTCATGGTCCACGCAAGGGACCACCCCGTGGGGCCACTCTTTCCATTCAGGGACAGGAGGTGGAATTACGGGCTCAGATGAAATATCTGGGTCTGATCCTGGACAGTCGATGGTCGTTTTCGTCGCACTTCGCTCAACTTGTACCAAAGCTTGTGAATACCGCAGGGGCCCTCGGTAGATTACTACCGAATATTGGAGGTCCGGATTACACATGTCGACGGCTATATGTTGGCGTGTTGAGATCTATGGCGCTGTACGGGGCTCCCGTGTGGGTGGATTCTCTCACCGTTCGTAACAGGGCTCAACTGCGAAAAGCGCAACGGGTCATAGCGGTGAGAGCTATTCGGGGCTACCGTACAGTGTCATGGACGGCGGCTACTCTCTTGGCGAGTGATCCGCCTTGGGAGTTACACGCGGAAGTACTCGCTAAAGTCCATGCTTTCCGTACAAGTGAGCTGTCGCGAGGGGAACGATCATCAATGGAGGAAATCGTGCGGATCAGGAGAAGGGCAGACGAAGCCCTGATCCGACGATGGAAGTTGGACCTGGGATGCCCGGCGGCAGGTCTTTTTACGGTGGAAGCGATTCGCCCACACCTGGAACGCTGGTTCTTAAGAAACTTTGGGGTCCTTACATTTAGATTGGTGCAGATACTGACTGGGCACGGTTGCTTTGGCAAATACCTGCACCAGATTGCACGTCGGGAGGTGTCGCCGTCGTGCCATGAGTGTAATGCACCCGTGGACTCAGCGCACCATACTTTGGTCGAGTGTCCTGCATGGGATCCACAGCGCCACGCTTTGGTGGCTGTAATAGGTGGCGACCTCTCACTACCCAGTGTGGTGGGGGCCATGCTGGATAGTGAGAGGAACTGGTCTGCCATGGTCTCCTTCTGTGAATCTGTCATGGCATTGAAGGAGGCCGCGGAGCGGCTCCGTGAGTCAAGAGCGAACGCAGACTCGCTCCGACGTCGGAGGACAGGTGGCAGGAGGAGACAGTACCTGCATCTCCAACCACCCTAGACATCCTAGGAGGAAGGTCTTTGTACACTAAGCGATGGTGGCGCGCAATAGGCGGGCCTACCACCGAGGCGTCGTAGTAGCATACGCGAGTGATCCTGCGGCGTCTCAATTTAGGTGGTGAGGTTTCCGCTGGGTTTTAGTGGGTAGTATCGTATTGCCACGGTGAGTCCCACAGTACCATCCGCCCGCAGAACATATTTGTCCTGTGGACGGATGGTCTGCGTAAAAGCATTTCCCAGCGTCAAAAAAAAAAAAAAAAAGGCTAATTCAGTTAGGTTCAGATTATGCGATCCGGTTGAAGTTGTTTTTTTTTTTGTTAAAAATTACAATACTTAAACGACTTACTTTCTAATTCCTACAATACATATAGGAACGTCAGCTAATTATGTTATTTTAGCCACACACGCTTTCCTACATAGCAAGGTAGATAGAAGACTGATCACCAGAACACTTTACTTTACTTTAATTTAGCGCCCACGTTTTGACTTACCAGAGCAGAGAAATTCATATTTAATCATAATCATTTCCCGAATAGGGGATTCGGCCCTTATTCTGGAAATGATAATGGTTAAATGAACATCCAATAGGTTTACGATAAGACAGAGTCCTACTCCAGTGCAACCTCTTTTAATTATAATTAAAATAAGAAGTAGTAGCTATAAAAGGAAGTTAAAAATAATTTATTCTCAATAGTAACGTTATGCACAATCACGCGCCTGGCACGGTAATATCCGTCTTTGGCGGAAAAGTGCCTCGTACGCAACTTAACGAAATGAGGTCAGATCGTCAGAATGTTGTTGTTATGGTTTTAATATATCGTTTAGATATGTTCCGTGATATCTGAATATAGCTTTTTGATAGCTTAGTTGTTTTTTTTAATTTCACGCTGTATCCCGCTTATAGCAGGGTAGCCAAAGAGAAATTAGTGTTTACACTACCTTTCACATTTTCAGATTTTTTTTTCAAATTTTAGAGTTATTGCGTGCTGAGTACCGGAACTCAACGCCATGCTTTGCCTTGTTCAGAGCGAGGAAATGAAAATATGAGATATTTATTCCCCTGAACAGGAATTTTGTACTCGCGCTGTCCCACTGCACCACCACTGCACTCTTTGATTTGATAGTATAGTAAAAGATTTGTAAGTGGGTAATTATCGATTTGTTATTGAATATAATGTAGCACATTGAAAAGGCCTACGAATTTGTTAGAAGAATATAAATCTCATAAAATCCAACCTAAAAATTGTAACTTAGATGAAGAACTTGAAATATATAAAAAAAAATACAGTAGAATTGATAACCTCCTTTTCTTACAGAAGTCGGTTAAAAAAATGTACAGTTTTTTCTATCCCATTCAATACAAATAACGATTGTCGTTAAATGTAACAAATTAAAGGTAATATAACAAAGAGACCATTACTTCGACTACTCTACTAAGTATAGGGGTCACGAAAAGTGGGCTTGAATAATTTAGGAACATTTATCAAAACGTGAAAGTAAGGAAACGAATCGGGTATACGAAATATAAAGTATTTATTAATTCCAATCCAATTCCAATCCAACATTCGTTAAAAATAAACCTAGCGTTCGCAATGTACTTTAAAATCTCTTTAAATCAGTAAAATTATCATATTAAATTTGTTAAAAATACTTAATATAACTAACATATTAAATAAAAACTTCAGATACTAACGACTACAGCGATCGAACTTAACAGTGCGTTTTAACCTTTTACCTATTACACGTAATAAGCTTTCATTTAACTAAATTTGTACTTCTAACTAAATTTATCTCGAGATATTAGTTTCAGGTTCCCATTGTTACCCGTGAAGAAGGACAAAGGGTACATAATCATGGTTGATGAGGGTATTAATCCAGAATAGATTTACTAAGATTGACATTGGTTTGATAAATATTCTTCTTTGAAATTGAAGTGAAATGTTTGCTTAAAAAACAATTTTGAACCTGCTTGTGGGTTCCAATATCATTCAAGGGAAAAGGTTTTCCCGGTCTGACAAATGAGGTCCGCTATTACCCGCAATACACAACTTCTTGAAAATTGGGTGGAACGTGGAAAACATAGTGTCTTACATACTCGTTTGGTACAAAAATTGAAGCTAAGATAAAATGTTTACATGTTTCAAAACAACTAAATAACTTATATTTCTTAAAATAACAAAAACTAAAAAATTGCGCATAGTACATAGCTTAGCTTTATAGACGTAATAATAATTTATTTAGCAAATAAATGAACTGTTATTGAAGTTTGAAGTATTCCAAGTTTATGCAAGTCCAACTGATTCATAGTCTTGAATTGAAAATAAATGAAGTAAACAAAAGAAAATTATAAGAGTTAAATGCAATAAAGTTTTGAAAACTAGCCGTCTGAAGTCTAAAATAACTAAAAAATGTGTTAAAATATGTGGAGGTAAAATGTATACATATCATCAATTTTAAAAATACAACTAAATCCAATTTCGTATTTCGTTTATCAACCATTTGAATATGGTATTTCCTAACCTCCTAAGACCTAATTTTAATTTAGAAGAATTAAAACGTAATATAATCAATTGAAGTTTTTAATTTGTATAAGAAAACAGACTTTATCAAACAAATCAAAAACTCTAATAGCCTAGTATATTAAAGTATAAGTATAGATCTAAGTTATATGAAAGTACAATAGTAAATGAAATAAAATTCTTGAAAGTAGAATAGGTATAGCCAGAATACTAAATTGAAGTAATCATATGAAGCAAATATATACAAAGACAGCCACGAGAGCGAAGAACAAAAACTGAAGTACTCCATTCCAGAGTCTCCGGTAAGCGTACTGAAACTATCCTTAAGGGGTAAAACAATATTCATGATATTGTTTTTGTGTCACATGCGGTCTTATTTGTCTTTGTGGGGTGGATGGGTATTACGTATGATATTTCTCTTGAAACTTTCGGTTAATACCGTTGTGTTGGTAAATATGAAAACAAATAAAAATTGCTTTTTTTCATATAGCAGGGTACGCAGAGGCAGGAACCTATTGTTATGGCATACCGTTCTCCACTTGAGGCATTACCACCAAATTAGTACCAGAACAAAGCTAATATCTAATATTTCCGGGTGGAAATCGAACCCGGTCTCGTTACAGTCACACCCCATGCGCCACGATAGCCTTTTTTTATTTGTTTAAAATATATTTTATTCTATATAAGAATAGAAAAGTTAACTGTGTACATATATCGCGTAGTTCAAGCGAAGCCGCGGGCTGATTGCTCCTAGCAAGCTTCCTAATTAAAAAATAACTAAGACATCTCATAAGAACGAGAATAGAGAAGTGTTCATTTTGTTCACCGCTTTTATCATTCTAGAATTCTTCATAAAGAAATTACACTTAATATATTCAATGAACAATTCTTCGACCTTTATCGAACAAGAAAACAACATTTATATTCTTATAGAAATTTTATCTAACAATTCACAAACTTAAATATTTATTTTTCAATTACGCGCAAAATCAATACCAGAATAAGCAAAGTTAATAAAGCTGTTTAAAATACAATTAAGTATATTTTTCTTAATGGTAGTTAAAAATATTTGCCAAAAAACTATTATTTAAAAAGAATACTTGAACAGAATTTATTAATATTACAACAATCTGTATAGAAAAGTATTACAATTTTATCTTAGAAGTAATGTTTCGCTAGTTTTTCTCTGTCATTTTCCTAGTACCATATTAAGACATATGATTTTTATTAAAACAACGTCATATCGTGAATTTACGACCCACTCACTGTGACAATATATGTACATAATACATTTTATTACATTCACACGCTATAAACTTTCCAAGAGTGTGCTACTCGTAAATTATGCTACATACGAGTATGTGCATCTCCTTTGTTCTTGATATTAAATATAGATGGAATATACATACTAAACTAAATAAAAAATAATAAATGTTTCGGGAAATCCAAAAAAATGGTTGTAGATTTGTTGTTTTACCGATAAATAAAGCAGTCTGTCTTTTTTTTTTCATCAGCCTATCGCCGTCCACTGCTGAACGTAGGCCTCCCTCATCACCAACCATCCCGGTCTTTGGTTTCTCGCATCCATCCGCTGCCAGCCACCTTCTTTAAATCATCCGTCCATCGTGCTGCAGGTCAGTCTGTCTGTATTTTTTACAAATTGACGTCGCTTGTTAAGTGGTGGAACTGAACGCCGCGCTTGTGTTTTACTTCCATATCCTCTCTCTGATAACAAGCGCGGTGTTGAGTTCCACCCAAGTTGAGGTTGAAGGAGACAAACGGAGTGTCTTAGCACTGGGTTCCCTTTGTCTACTCTGCTTTATGGCAAAGATAAATTGAAAAGTAGAAATACGAAAGAATTCTTACTAGATACTTAAATAAAACTCAAAGCAACTACACTTTAACGTTAGTTTTACGGCCGAGACATAGTTTCCTTATTGTATGTACGACATATTCCTCATATCCAATTATTCTTGCTGAAGGGTCCAATTTGACAAATTATTGTCAATCCACTTTACGAGTCTTATTTGTTCCAACTGAAGGCTAGTGCTTTATTTTGTAGGAACCCTAAAATTTGAATGGAAATAGTTTAACTCAGGACCTAAGTGTTAATAGGACGGCCAATTATGAAATATTCAAGTAGTTTCTACATAATATAAGTTTTAGACAGACATATATTAAATTAAAAAAATAACCATTGTAATTACTTTTACGTAATATTAATAAATTAATAGTAAATACATATTTATCTAATTCGTACTATACAAATGGTAAAGTGGTGAGAAACATTACACACAGTTCTTCAAATACCAAAAGCGACAAAGTATAACCAAAAAAGTATTATTATTACGGTTCTTGATTCAATCCTCAATCGTAGTTTCCTCGCTCTGGTACCGAGGCAAACCGCACCGTTAAGTAAAATTGAGTGAACACGCAACGCCTCAAGAATCAGGTGGGAAGGTGAGATACAGAAGTATCTTAATGAGAAACGAAGTGTGAGAGACCTTGGGAACCTAGTGCTTAACACTAGGTTCCAGCTTAGGCAGAGCTTAAGCTGCTATACTGGGATACTGCGTGTATATACCTAGTGTACCTTATACTTAAACATTAAGTTGCTTATTTGATATTTTGACATTTTTTAAAGTGTAATTCCACCCTTAGGAAAAAAAATATTGTTTAGAAAACGTATAACTTTTTTAGAGGCGCGGGTTTAAATCCCGCTTCGTCCAATTTTTTATACGTTTTCCTAATTGCTATTTTTCTTTATTGGAGTTGCACGTGTTTAAATATTATTACATTTTATAGCATTTCATAAATCAAAAAGCATATAATGCCCAAAGAGCTTTAAAGACCCTCACTCATCCACACTACGTCTCTTAACTACCAACTAACTTTAAAGTGCTAGAGAAATTAAGTTTCTAGAAAGAAACGAGAACTTCTTTGAATTAAATTTTCCTTTACTCTAAAGTAAAAATTACTAATTATGTATATATATTCATATATATTTCTTAAATTCATGTATATAGGAAGATGTATTATTATTATATTTATTTTATTATAATTATATAAGAAACATTTTATTTATTTTATACATAAGGCCCGGTGGCGCAGGGGTGTGACTGTAAACAGGATGGTTGTTAGTTCGTACACTCAGTCGACGAGTCCTTCACTATCCCGCTTCGCGAAACACGCAATTTCTCGAACCTGCCCGATCTGTTATGCGGGAAAAAACGTAAAATTCCTATAACATTCACTTTGCTTTATCGCCTTAATAAACTTATCCACTCGCTTAACAACAACTAAAATAAAATAACGAAAAGTTGGAAACTTTGAAGCTATGTTTTCTTACTTAATTTAATTTTAGTTGTAACGTAAGGCCTTTATTCGTTAAGCTGTTGGTATTAATATTGTTTTAGACTATAGACTTGAAAGTTTGAGATTCTACTTCTTTTACTTATTTTATTCTTACTTTTACTGATTTTATTTCGTACTAGAGTAATCGTTTTGTTTTTTGTCTTATTTTATCATGCCTTGCGCTTGGAGGCAGTTTTATTAAAAGCGAAATTGTGAATGTTCCTAACTTTTCGCTTCAAAAAGTTATTACACATCCGGTATGAGATTTTCGTGATAGGCTTGAAAAAATAATAGCATTTTAGTCAAAATATGTGTAAAATAAAATTGTAACAATTTTATTAGCAAACATTTGTAGCGAAAGTGTGAGGAAAATATCTATTACATACATATATAATAGTATTTACTTTACTTGTCGTTGTTGTGATTGTAAACGGCGACCGATTGTAGGTTCGTTCCCCACTCGACTCAACACATCAACGGGTGGCGGAAGTCAATGGACGTTACCAGGGCGGGAAAATGAAAATATAAAATATTTCCTCGAGTGGGGACTGAACCCACAACCTGCTGCGCTGCACAACAAGTCGCACGCACAAAACATATCCAAAATATAATAATGATAATAAAAAATTTACAGAATTTAAATTATTACACATTTTGTCAATTATAACAATGTTAGCTCTAACTAAGCTAATTCTCTATGACTTGAAACTTTGCTGTGAGCGCGAAGCTAAGACTCCTGTAAGTACTGCCGAGTACAGACCGTCGTCAACTCCCTTTTGTCATATAACGTGGTTCATGACATTTGCTACTTATATTTGCATAGTGTTTCTAGCTTTAGACATTGTTTATATAGTTTACAGTTTCGCCTAGAACGTGGCTTTCCATATTTCTTGGATAATAAAACCGTCCAAGTGCGAGTCGGACTCGTGTACGTAGGGTTCCGTACTAATTTCTGGAACGTTTATTAAATACATATATAATTTCTTCGACTTCTTCGGAAACATGGGAAAATTGTACATTGTCTAAAATTTATTTCCACCAATTCTTCTTAAGAAACATTTCATTTGTGGACATTTTATTATATAAAAAAAGAATTTCAAATAATACCTTCATTAGTTAATTATTGTATCAGTTCAAACACACAACCTTAAAGGAGTTTGTTAAAATTGAAACGTGTTCTTTGCTTATAACTTTATTTGTTTTGGTATACCCTGAGGGCTTTTCAAAATAAAGGGCCTAACGAGATTTACATTCTTCGAGGTTGTTATGTTAACATTCTTTTACGTATAAGCAGATTTTCTTGATTATGTTTTGATTTAATTTTCCGACTTCAACATTAAGTAAGTATTTTATTTATATGGTAAAAACACAAAGACTTTCTTTAAAAGTTGTGGTCGTTAGAATAAATAAAATATAAAACTCTACTTTGAGCCATAGTCACTTACACGCTTTTATAAAACAAATGAAAACCACGACCCCAGTTTAGGAAATATTCGGAACTACTAAACAAATTCGCAATTAGGCATTTAATTGTAATAAAGAAAATATATTTAATCGTAACTAATTTCAAATTAATTTAATTAGAATAATAGAAATGTGTCACTTAGTTAATAATAATGCATATAGTAAATAAAGGATAAAATACTGTGAATAAAATACTCTAAGCAACGTTGCTCAGCTATTTTATTATTTGTAAACTTTTATTATAAGGTAACTGTAGATAACTTTTGATTGTGTCGTCTGGAAGTAATAAATTACACTCCTCTATAGCTAGGGTTTTAGTAGAACTACTTTGTTGGAAAAACATCTAAAAATACTATGAATTTTATGAATATGAATGAATACAATATTTAAAGATTTTTTAAAGTAAAAAAAAAATCTTTAGAACCGTATAAAATTAGATGATACAATTTTTGAAGTTTTATGAAGACAAAAACTTATAGATCCACTATAATTTGCTATGTGTTTTGAATATTGTTATTCATATTTAGAAACTTGAAAATCTAAAAACGGGAATCGACTCCGTAACCTCATGGAAACACTTCAAGCGTACTAAATAGGAAATGAAGCCATAATTTTTAAATAAGCAACATCGAAAGTTGTTAGCATCCAGATTATTCCATGTCATTGCTCCAAGTCCAGTCCATTCTAGATATTAAAAAAATATTAAAAAATCATAACAAATGCTAGTGAACCCAAAAGTTTTTGCGTCCATAAAACTTTCAAATATTTTTATCTATCTGAACGACCGTAAAATATGTTGTATGAAATTCGGAAACAGCGTAACAATCTTGTATCGCATTAAAAACTAACAGAACGGTATAACGTTTGTATCAGCCAGACGATCTGGGAGGTTTACAACCTCAGAATTTAGTACAGTATTCACACTATAAGGTTATAATATAACCTTTATATTACTAAAGCAGGTTAAGCAGAGTTAAACCTAGTGGTAAAATACACCGTTCTCCATTTTCCGCCGATTTTTTCGTTCCAGGCCATTGTGTGTTGTGTGGCGGAACACCACCCCAAAATTTTACCTTGGCGCCAGAGCGAAGAAATGAAAATATTAATAAATCTATCATTCCCCCAAGTTGGGATGGAACAAAGTTAATTAAAACTTAAAAAAAAAGATATTTGATGAATTTATACCTGCTATCTGCAACGTAAAAAAATAACTTGGAGGTATTAATTTTAATATAAAAATTTTAAAACGCAACATAAAAAATATTTTTAAATACAAACGCACCCTAAGTCCGACCGTAAAGTGGATTTACATCAAGTTCGCTACAAAATATTCGAGGAATATTAGCCATTAGGTACTGCAATCATTTCGAGCCACAAACTTTATTAGGCCCCGGCCCCGGCTACTTTCATATTCCGTTTATCTTTAGTTCAAATGAAATATTAAATTTACAGGCACAACTTAAAAGTTATTAATAATTAATTGTTCTAGATTGGATTATGGTCTAGCTATAAAGAGCCTTTGGTCACTTGACGTACCAGACCAATATGGCATACAAGTGACACGCCTTGGCACTTGTCAAGTATATCTTTCAAAATATAAATTACTGGGAACTATAATATACTAAAAAAACTACAGGAACGTTCTTACTTTTATTTTAATTATACATAATATCTCTTCTTCTTCTTAATGTGTAATTGTGCACAATAATGTGTAAATAAATAAATAAATAAATATCAAGAATGGTAATTGGATTTTATAGCTTATAAAATGCGTAATACCTCAAGAATTAGGCGGAAAGTGCATAGCAGTGTGTTAAAGGGCACGGAATGATACTAGGTTCCCATTGCATACACTGTTATGTGCATGATACAGCCTGACCGAACAAAAAAAAAGCTTGTTGAAAACATGGGAACACAATCATCTTTTAAGCCACCGTGAAATTCCCCTGAAAGTAAAATTTAAATCCAGCCATATACACAAAATGTATAAACAAAGCAAGAAATCTGATGAATTATCTTCAACATGTCCAGAATAAGATTTCTTAAGAAGCTTTAGTACTTTACGCTTATCGGATCACGAGGAGATGCTGTTAGATGACGGATTAAGGTATTATATAGGATTCGCGTATGTCACGGCTTAATCAAATGGACGTACAAACGAATGTTTTGCTTGTATATGTAAAAGTAATGTTAAAATAATATAAAAATACGTTATAATAAAGAAGATTATACGACGTTTGTGAATTCGATTCTCGGGGGAATAAATTATTTGCATTCTGCCATTGCAGTCTCGCAATGTCTCGAGACGCAAAGAGTGGAACGGAGTGTCTTAACAATAAGTTTCCTCTGCTTATCCTGTTAAAGCTGCGGAGAAAAAGGAGAAACTTAATGAATATAAGTATACTATAAAAAAAAGTTTTCCAGTTATCAGTTCGTAATATAGTGTTAAAACATATTTGGTCAGCAAATTTTCTTTACCTTGGTGTCAATTAATAATGAAGCCACAAAAAAAACTAAACTGGTTAACAACAATCTAATAAGCAAAAAAAAGGTCAATATTAATTCGCAGAGACAGCATTTTCTCTCCAGTTAAACATTTTTAATAAAAAAATACGAAGTCTCAAAATATTTTTTTCGTGGAAAACTGAATTGCGAATGCTAAATTGTTTTTATTTAAAAATTCAATTTACAGCATCTCCCGGTACAGAAGTTAATTTTTATCTTTATCTTTCTTTCATAATTAATTCTTTTTTGTGTTTGACGTTGAATTATGTTATAAAAATATTGTATTACAACCTTTTTTAAACCGCAACTTGATTTTTGTGGATTAAGAAAACTTACAATTTAATATTTCCAGTGATCTGTTAGTATCTAGTCCATACACTGCCCAAAGACCTTAAGGACAAGTTTTCTATAGGTCAGTAGTTTCGACTGTGTATTGTCTGTCAGTCACTTGAATAGCACCGAAAAGATTTATTTCCTCGGTTTGTTTCGCAAATAGCAGTGTAAGCAGAGAGAACTCAGTGTGATCATTAAATGAAAAAACGTCTTAAGCCAACCAATGTATATTACTTATATACTTTTTCATATACTAAATTTTAAGAACAACTTCAAGTTTTATTTCTAAACACTATTAGAGATCGCAAAAATAAAATTAATGTAGGTATTTTCTATATAAACGTTATTCTTATACAAAGTATTTTAAAACACATTGTGATACAGTGCAACTGTCTCTTTACTAACAAAACACTTGAAACAAAGTGAAATTGGTTCCCTGAAGGAAATCGTAAATGTTAAATGGCTACTATAAGTTTCAAGTTTGTATCTAGACGGACATTTATGGACGAGATAGAAGGAAGTTGCAGAAATTATGTTTTTGCAAGTCAATCGATTTTGTCTAACACTAGGTTCCCAAGTTCCCTCTGCCTACCCTGGCATGTGCGGGATGCAGCGTGAAGCTAATGTAATAGATATTTTATGCAATACTAGGGGATTCCGCTTAGCTCGCCAATCACCGCCTGCTTCGCGTTTCTGTACCTACTGCGGTTTTTTTAGAGTAGGCTTTTATAGAGAAGTTAAAATTGTGCTTTCATTTATAGTGGTGAAAACAAAAACTATATATAGGTGCCTGCAGAAAATATGTGATAATAAAAATTACACACGTAAAAAAAGTAAGCTAGAAAATGAGAACCGATAGTAGAAGTTTCCTTCTAAAGCTATAATTTAAAATAGCACGAGCACGGTTTTTCAATATTTTAAAAACACATTGGCTTTGAAATTGTTATTTTTATTGATGGAACTATGCGTCTTATTGTGTTTTTATGCTTAAAGAGTTTCTCTTAAAATAACTTTTCATTTATTTAAGTTGCCAATACCATACGTTTGAATATAAAACAATTGAATAATTGAGGGCGTCGTTTCGCAGGAGCACAAGCGTGCCTCACTAAACGCGAAGGTTGTGGGTTCAAACTTTGACCCGCTTGGGAGAATGTTATTTTTAATATTTTCAATTCTCCGTTCAATAGAGTTCTGCCACTTAACATGCAATGCCTTGAAACGGAGTGTTATATCACTATGTTCCACGTTTTCTCTCTCTCTCTGCTATGTGCAAGATACAACGTGAAGCTAATAATTAAAATATTTTATTAAATTAAAAATTTACGAATGTAGAGTAGGTACTTGTTTACAATCAAATACATTAATTATTACCAGTATTTCAATATATTCCTCTATTTTATATGAACAATAAAGGAAGACACGAATAGAAAATTCGCTTTGCGGTTATGATAGCCATCTTCCCCAGTTAAAACTATAAAATTCAAATATGCACGTATAGGATTTCTCATTTCACTGCTCGCGTTCTCGTGGGGGCTTGCGATAGGTATTACTTTCATCAGTCCATATTTTTTTATATACTGGTGCTAAAAAATATTTTATCTGGTAAATTTTGACATTTGTTGGCAAAATATGACTAAAACACGTTTTAAAGGTACTCCATCAACTTAATTGATCCGATATCAGCTTATCTCTTTATTCCGACCTGAGGTGATTACAGATATTCAAATTTCCAAAGGGACCAACCATTAAGAGGCTTAAAATTTGGAAGTAAAATAAAAGGAAAACTTGGGTACCTTGAGAGGACAAATTACAAAATACTTTTATCTTGGAACAAAACTTAGGCCTTAATTACACTAAATGGTGATAGTGAGTACGGTTCGTGAATATCAACGTTATGTTAAATTTGAAAATACCTATTTTGGAATTTAAATTATATTACTAGGATATGATAAAAAATTGTAAGCCAATCTTTGTGTACAAAATCTAGAAATCTTTGAATTATAAACATCTTCTTAATCAAGAAATCTTTTAATTACCTAATTGGATTGTGTACACACATATGTAATTAGTATTAGTGTACTTAATTAGTAATATGTAAATAATTTTAACACAATGTCATGGGTTTTACAAATTTTATAGGCACCTTATACTTTTTAAAATATTTAAATTTAATTTTGAAAATTATAACGAGATTTTTTATCAGGTTAATAACATAAACGACTAACCCAAAAAATATTTAGCAATTTTTTTAAATATTATTATCATTTCCTAAATTAGTTAGGTTTCGTTATCCAACCACCACCGTCTCCAAAAAACGGCAAGAAAATTGGACCGTTACGTTACGTTTACCCGTATACGTTTTACCGAGTAATGTAAAACGTAACAAATGTAGGTTTGCCAAGGATCGTATTTTCTGAAAAATCCATTTCCACCATTTGTTGAAAGCTATCTTTACTATCACGTGCTTTATATAGGAAATAATTTAACAAACGTCCATAAAAGTGTCATCTCAAATACTCGTATTTTAACGTTACGACAGTTTCACGCTCCAGTAGTTTTACAGTTGTTTCAATTTTAGTACAATGGCAGTACACGCTTTTAGTGTCTAATTCGTTTTTGGACCTATTTCTGTTCTAATCTATACTTCTATATTTATAATATACTACTAAAATTATGAAGTTACACAATTTGTTCAGTTGAGCGCGCTTATCTCAGGAACTAGGTTAAAATTTTAAAATATTTTTTTTTGACTCTGAGTTTCTCGTAGGAATTTCGGGAAATTTTCTGTTGTTACACTTAGGCTTCGCCGGCCAGTAGTCTTAATGCGTTAAGTGAGTCACTTAGTAATAGACATTTTACATATAAGTAGCGCCTGCGTCTTCGCTTGATTGAACTAAATTATTATTTATTAAATAAACTGAATTGTATTTCTGTGCTTGACAAAGCTTTGACAAAGCGGCAAAGCTGCAGCTTTTACCTCCTGCTAGTTTTTTTATATATTATCCCGCATAAAGCAGGGTAAGCAAAGGGAACCTATGGACCTTATGGTAAGACTCAACTCCGTTCCCCATTAAGACATTACGTTACTTATGAACTGACTTATTCTAGTATCTTTATTCTAAATTCTAAGCTAACAAAACGGAATTAATTATTTGTTACGTTTATGTTCTGCAAAAAGCCAGTTCTTGAACTCAGGTCCTTTTGGCCCCATATAAGATACTTTACTTATTGTATACAATTTTATAATACAATTTTTTTTATAAAGATCGTATTCAAATGTTCTATTCTCAAAAGGGTAACGTCTAGACGTCGTACGTTTATCCTCCCTACTACATCACATATTTAAACTGGCTGAGACACTTTTTTAAATAAAACGTCGGCTATAAAAATACACCTGCTGTTTTTGCGTATAAAATTGAAGACATTGGTTTGTTTAAGCCATATGGTAATTCTAATGTACATTTTTATACGCTCACATTTCGTAGCTTCACAAAGACAACAAAGTTTTCTCTTATAAATTTTCAAGCTGTGGCGAATTTTCATATTTTTATACTGTGGGCTGTTTAGTTTTGCCGCCCTTTAATTGACAATTCGTAAGTTATTGCTAGAACCGGACAATTTCACACGTGTGTGGTCTTGTATTTTATTATTTAATCTAATGTGTGAGTGTGTAATCGCATGTATGAATCTGTGATCATTTCTGTGGATGTGTGTTCATATTCGCATTCTCATATTCGTTTCGCTTGCTGTAATATAAAAAAATCTAAAAAACACTTTGAAGAACAACAATGTGTACCTATAATGTGTGCAGGTTACTTTCTTATCGTATTTCAAGTACTTATTACTCCAAGATTCAGTTATTAGTAAATATTTAATTATACTTGTAAATCAACTAAACTATAAAAAAATAATAACAACCAGTGACTCCATATATAAAAATACCATTGTCTTCACCTTGACAGGGGTGGACATCCAATATAACAACAAAACATCAAAGATAACAAAAACAACATTGTTTGAATGAACATTCATTCATTAATATGTGATTGATATAAATCTAAATTGATCACGGCCATTAACATAGTTAATGAGCGCGTCCTTATGTACAAACAAACAAGCCTTGCGTCTTGATTGATCGTGCCAACATTGGTTAAGTGCTTTTGGCTTAATTATTTAAGTAAAGTATGTAAAATATACTTATTATATTATAGATATATACTTAGCGTGATGGTGTCACACCATGGTGGTGGGGACGGAACTAATTGAATGTAAGAGTTGTGGTTTCGAAAAATAAAAAGAAACTCCGTCGTGAAGCAGGCATATAAGCGTGTGACTGTTAACGTGACGGTTATAGGTTCGATTCCCACTCAGGATATCATCTTTTTGTTTCTCTCATAATTTAAGTAACAAATTTTGCAAAATATTCGTTATTGTGACATTGTGACATACATATAGTCATGACATGGGCTCGCAGACATTTTTCTTAATTAGTATAAAAAATCGTAAAAAAACATTATACGATAAATAAATCCACAGAGATCATAAAAATAATTCAGTTTTAAAAATATTTTAATTATTTTTGACAATCGATTAAGAAAGTATTGAAGCACGTCTGAGCCCAATAAGGGGTGTAAAAGGGGCTGGCCATCATCCGGCATCATGAATATTAATGAAAACATAAATGATGTTTCCGGACCTTTATTAACATCGGGACCAGTTAAATTAAACTGTATTTTTAACATAAAATTAGTATTCTATATTCCATTGTGCAAATAAAAGATGGGTTCTTAATTAGGTCCTTTTCGTATCCAACCACCATGGTATTATGTCATAAACACACTTCTTAAGATAATTTCTCAGAGATTCAATCGAAAAGTATCGTCGTTTGCCTAAGCCTACATACATTTTAAAAATCTTTAAATAATAAATCTCCCTAATTTAAATTAATTACAATTAAATTACAAAAAGATGTCAATTCTTTAGAATTTATAGGTCTTACAACATACTTTGTTTTTTGTAGTGCATTTTGTAATTAATAGTTAACAGTATCCCGCACATAGCAGGCTAGGCTGAGGGAACCTGGGAACATAGAATTAATACAGTCCAATTTCATTACGCGCTCCGATTCCCCAGTTTCCGCCGAATAATCGAGGCGTTGCATGTTCAGTGGTAGAAGTGAACAAAATATTTGATATCTTCGTGTGGGAATCGAACCCACAACCGTCCCCTCGCGGCCTAGGGCCACGACGGCCCCTTAAAAACTATTATAGAAATATAAACATTTTATAGTAATACTAGCGGACGCGCGCAGCTTCGCTGGCTTATTTAAGGGTGAATTCTAATAAGCCACAAACATGTGTTCAATATTTTTAAGAGTCTAAATTTAAAATTTTATAAAAATCGGTGATGATTTAAACATTTTTCCATACAAAAATTTTCAACCCCTTATTTGCACCCTTAGGGGGTGAATTCTAGAAAACCATGAAACACATGTTCAATTAAATATTTTTAAGAGTCTAAATTTCAAATTTTATAATAATCGGTGGCGTTTTAAAAATTCTTCCATACAAACTTTCAACCCCTTATTTGCACTCTTAAGGGAAGAATTCCAGAAAACGATGAAACAGGTGTTCAATTAAATACTTTTATAAATCTAAATTTCAAGTTTTATAAAAATCGGTGCCGATTTAATTTATTTTCCATACAAACTTTCAACTCCTATTTTCACCCCTTTAGGATTAAAATTTTACAAAATCCCTTCTTAGTGGATGTCCAGATTACGAAAGTAAACATCTGTCCAAATTTCACGTTTCTACGCACAGCGGTTTCGGCTGTGCGTGCGTCTTACCTCAGTCAGTGAGTACAAGTCCTTTTATATATATAGATAATTATTTACCACAACAAATTTGATCCTAAAAAACTTAGGTAACCCACTTAAACTCAAAAATACCTTCATCTTCAAATCGAACAACACAAATGTGTAACTTTAAGGAGGCCGCAAGCGCAACGCTAAATATCTTTAACTTCGCTAAACTTCCTAATTCAACGTGAACATTAATTAATGTACGGAACTTCGGATTATATAATGTGTAATGAATAATAATTAACTCTGTTTAAAGGTTTATAATTATTTAATGACTCATAACCTCAAATTTTGCGTTAAATGCGCAACTTTACGTATCTTTTTTTGCTTCACGCAGTATCCCGCACATAGCGGGGTAGGTAGATGGAATTGAGGAACCTAGTGTTAAGACACACCATTCCCATTAAGGCACTTCCGTTTCCCACTTTCCGCTAAGTTCTGGAAGCATTGCGTGTTGAGTGGCGGAACTTAACGCCGTTTCTTGCCTTGTTACCAGAGCAAAGTAAAATATTATTATAAATATTTCATGGCAAAATATCCAAAAGCATTTATTGAGTCGTAGATTCATTAAAAGTAACTATGAAAACGCACGACACGAAAACGTAAATGTTAATATCTATAATCTATATATATAAAAGGACTTGTCCTCACTGACTGAGGTAAGACGCACGCACAGCCGAAACCGCTGATGGTAGAAACGTGAAATTTGGACAGATGTTTACTTTCGTAATCTGGACATCCACTAAGAAGGGATTTTGAAAAATTTTAGCCCTAAAGGGGTGAAATAAGGGTTGAAAGTTTGTATGGAATAAAATTAAATCGGCACCGATTTTTATAAAATCTGAAATTTAGATTTTTAAAAGTTCTTAATTGAACACGTGTTTCATCGTTTTCTAGAACTCTCCCCCTAAGGGTGCAAATAAGGGGTTGAAAGTTTGTATAGATTTTTTTTTTAAATCGGCACCGATTTTTATAAAATTTGAGATTTAGACTCTTAAAAATATTTCATTGAACACGTGTTATAAGCAGGCGAAGCTGCGCGCGTCCGCTAGTTATATCATATGTATGTATAAAATATTTATTTATACATGTATGTATAACTATTAAATTTTAATAGAATAACTAAAATGGTGTTAAAATTACATATTTTGACAATATGTTTAGATTTTTAATAAATGTCAAACTAAATCCATCCAATTATTAAGTTTACATTAAATTGTAATCTACTGGTCTCATGAATAATAATTTTATCCTCAAAATTCAATCAACAATGGAATGATAGGAACATTTCACCACCATTCAATATTATTTGCGTTCGAATATTATGGAAATTACGCGAGTTCTATATTTTATTTATTTATATATAGTTTGATTGTAAAATTGAATAATTTAAAATTATTTAATAGAAATTTGTATTTAATTAATGGCTCTATTTATAATCAAGTAGAAATTTCAAAAATGACGATTTTGAATAAATAAGCTTAAGAAACTGGAAATGTTCTTAACTCTATCCATACCTGAATAGACATAAAACATCGGACGCCAACCGTTACAGTAACGACATACCTCTTTCGCCTCGTCCAATGTCGTTAACCTCTTCATATATATCATAAGGGATATTCATGTGCCTTTTAGCACCTTATTTAGTGTTATTATTCATCGAAAGTCAATCAAACGAAAGGTCTTATCCTTTATATATATACGTTTATATATTTATTATTTGGATATTCTTGTATGTTAACGTTACATAAAAGTAAAAACTGTGATCTTTAATCACAATTTTTTTTAAATAGAGCATTCTTCACCATAAGAATTAATTATTAGCATAGAAATGAATTATTTGTATAAACTTAACAAGAAAAGCAGAGTGCCGAACATCGGATTACATCGATAAACAAAACACTTAATTAAATTGCTAAAACATCTTATCGAAGCTTATTTCGTCCTGTCATGCTCTTTGTTACTCCAGTAAAATTATAAAAGAAAAATTATAAAAGTAAAATTATATTCTACTATACTACCTTTTTTGATAATTATGCCTCATAAGTCCAATTTTGTATTAAACTAGCGTATACTGACATAACAAATAATAACTGTCAATTAACATAAATGTGGTGCTTAAAACACATGCAAATTACATATTTGCAAATTGAACTAATAATATTTTATGTTAAATGTTTATGAATTACAACAACTATTTATTATGTATAATTATATAGCTATTGATTAATTTTGATGCTCTACACTTGTATGGAACAAATATTTCAGTATTTGGTTATGCTCTACTGCATTGCGTAATAATTGTGGTATTACACGCCAAGTTATTATTGTTTTTTTGTAGCTATACGGCCTGTAGTATTCCACATAAAGCAGAATAGGCAGAGGGTAGTGTTAAGACACTCTATTCTCCAATTTTCGAGACATTTCGTAAGTCAACAACGCACTCTTTACCAAAGAAAATGAAAATAATTAATTTCCCCGAATGGAAATCGGACACACACAACCATCAGACGTAATGTCGGTGCACCACGGTGGCCTCTATTATATTTTTACTTATTACATTTAGATTTGGTTACTTTTTTATATTAAACCATTTTTCATCTTTATCCACATCCAGAAAAAGCAAACATGTAATTTATTTAAGTACAGATGTAATTTTAATTCACAAAATATAATTCAATATAGAATTTGGATTTACATTAACAAACATATAATTCCAATTGAAACGCTTATTTTCATTGAATATGCTAAAAATGCGAAAATTTATTTCAAAAGATATATCCTGAGAATATTCTCAAAAGAAGCTTACACTGAATTCTTAGGATAAACCGCGTGGATTTCATTTCTTACAGCCTCCTATTTATAAAGATTATTATAGACGGTCTGAAATATATTGCCTTGGAGACAGACGTTGAAAGGGACTTAAATTGTTACATTTAAATGAAAAACTTTTTTGGGACTCTCTTGAAGATTAAGCTTTATTTAGTCACTTATTATAATTCTAGCGACCGATCCCTACTTCGTTTGAGATAATTACTTTATGAAGTTTTGAATAAGATCTGATAAGTAGATAATTGTGTAAAAATATTTCAAATTGGCCAGATGTCATCTTTCTTGAGAAAGATTTAACAATTAAATTAATTTTATTTACTTCTTTTTAATACTGTTACTTCCTTATAACTTCCTTCTTTGTTCATCTATCTATTCTTAATATATTTAAATATAAAGAAACGTTTAAATTTTGATATGGTAATCAATAAGTAAATCTACATTATTCATTCTTTTTCATTTTCAAAATGATTAAGATAATTTAAAATATATCACATAATAGTACATTTAACAGAGTTAATTCTATTTAAGAAAAAGAAGGATTTTATTTAAGTCATGCTATGCGAGACGAAGGTAAGTTAAATGAAAAACGAATAACCTGAACGTTCTCATCGCTTACATAAAAGCTTAATACCTTTCAGTGTAATACCCGGAGGAGATTAAAAATAAAAATGCCTTACAGTTCAATACAAACTCAGACAAAGGATTTTTTTGCCTTTTATAGTAGATTTGTTTTAGTACTATTGTAATAACTTATACATTTTTTGTTATAGTTTCACGTTGTGTCCGCATATAGGCAGGGAGGCAAAGGGAACCTGGTATTTAGACATTTCGTTACCCACTTTCTGCCCATTTCGAGACATTGCGTTAAGTAGCTGATCCGGAGCCTCTTTAAATTAATATCAATATATTTTATAAACAACAATAGAAATTGCTTTTTTCTAAAATAGATTAATTAAATCTTTCCAAACCGTAGAAGACCTTAAAAGGAGGGTGAAGATTTAGAACACAATGAAAATAAATTAATCTTAGTAACAGAGGTATGGTATGGTTCTGGTATGTGCTAAAACGAACTCTTCGAGTATTTCTTTTTCTAGTGGTATTTCAATCCAGGTGTTCCTGGATTATTTTTTTTACTATCTGAATACATTATTAATGATAATATCCCCTTATTTGTTTTCTTTGTTTCTCGTTTTGATAAAAAATGTCCTCTTGTAATTTTACCAGCAGCCTTTATTAAAACATTTCCACAAACAAATAAAATATCATATTTTAAAAATGAAGCTGTAAATATAGATGACGTGATCGATCTCGACCTTCACTAGGTGGAGAAAAATGTAACGTAACACCACATCCAATACAGTAAGTAACTAATAGCTTTGAGACAAGAACGAGCTTAAAGGGTTTTTACTGTCTTGAGTCTCAAGTTACTCTTTCGTTTGCTTGTTATTGCAAAAGATAGAAGGTTCCAATAGTTTATAAATGAACAATTGCTGCAACAGTGACGTAATTGCTTAAGAAAACAAGTTAAATATTTAAATGTATGCAGAAAGAAATTAAATGTATGTAAGAAAAAATATTACTTTGATTGTTTCTCATGAAATATTTTTTAAATGTGCTATAATATAGCGTTATTGTATCATATAAGCTAAGTTTTCTAGATGCCATGATGATGATGAAATTATAGCGCTTTGGTAAGGGCGTGTTGAGTGGCGGTGCTTAAGAGCGCTGTCATATATTGACGGAAAACGACAAGTTAAGTGTATTGATGCTAAGTTCTCTCTAACTGGCTACTCTGCCATTTTGTATGAAAAATGTAACTATATCAATATTAAAACATTTTTTTATTACATTTTGTTAATCTAGTTTGTCTTTGATTTTTTCCGTTTCTGAGATTAGTGTGAAAAAACGCAAGGACAAACAGACAAAACAATTGTTGATCTTTTTTTTTCATCATTTTTTTTATGAAATGCCACTAATAACGTTTTTTAAAGACATAATATATATCTTCCATGTACACAGCATAGATACAAAACTATAATTTAGTACCAAATTACCAGTTATGACAAAATCGATAGAAAAAGATGAAAAAAGTATGATATTCACACTTAAATTGATATGAAAGTAATTTATGTCTACTGAAAGAGGACGCGAAGCCGCCGTAGATACGAACTAATGACGCCATCCGTCTCTGTCTTTAACACGAAAAAAATGAAATGTAATCCTGCACGTAATGTTACAGCACTTAGGAATGTTTTTAGAAGAAAACGTAGGTAACATTTTAGATTATTTTGTACTTGCTCGTAAATCCCGAGTCAGTCAACTGCAATTGCCATAGATAATTTGAAAAAGTATCTTTACACCTTTTTTTTGAAACCACCCCCAAAAACAAGTTTTTAAAGTTTTATTAATATTTTGTTAGCTACACCTTTAGACCTGTTGTCAAGACATTTCGTTCCCTTTAAGACACTTCCGTTCCCCATTTTCCGCTGAATTCTAAAAGCATTCCAGTGACTGAACTCAATACCGCGTTTAAATTTCGACCTGAGATAAAGGCAGACAGACAGACGGACGGACAACAAAGTGATCTTTTTTCCTTAAAAGGTACGGAACTCTAATTAAACGTTTATAATAGAAACAATAAGTTTAACTTAGATTTACATCTTAAACACTAATTTACTACTATTCTATCTTATGTCAAAGCTTCTATGGAAAAATAAATAATTAAATTAACAAACGAAAATGGAAAAAAGTAATTTAAAGTCCACCAAACACTCTTTTATTTATCCAATTTTTAGTAACTTAGTAATCTATCATGTTGATATTTGATTCAAAATATTCAACTCTGATTAACTTTCGACTACAACGGTTATCATCAATCATTTTCATTTTTCAATTGTCTACGTAGAAAATAAACCGATATTTTCAATACAGTTGAAATATTAATGAAAAAACTTATTATCGATGAGTTAATTTATCTAATAAATTATATCTATTATCTTATCTTATGAAAAGAAAAGAAAACACTATGGATTGAAAGTGCGCGTCGCAGACAAAGAATCTCAAAACAGTGCCTGGGAATTGTGAACCCAATGTAGACAAATTGAAATATGTCGTCTCCCTACCTGATCAAATTTGAAATATCATACTATCGCCGCCTCTGAATTATGTCCTAAAAATAAAATAATAATAGTACAGATTACGGCGAAATTTCTTAAAAGATTTTACATTATATTAAAATATTTTGCAATGAAAACCCCCTGTATATTCAACAATATTACAATATTCAATAACTGCGAGAATTCGAAGCATCACAACAAAGGGTTGTAGTTGGCATATTTGAACCATTTAGCCGCTATATCAAAGTCAATACACATGATGTAAAGCATGTAGGGGGAGTAATTAATGTGATGTCATGGGGGTGTTGTGTTTAATAATAGTAAGGTTAATTTTATTTAATTAATAGTAAAGATAATTGTAATTGGGTTATCTTTATACAATATTTTAACACGTAGGCTTTAATCAGTTAAACACACACAGCAGGGTAGGCAGAGTAAACCTAGTGTGAAGACACTCCGTTCCCCACTTTCTCTCGAATTCTGGAGGCATTGCGTGTTGACTGGCAGAACTCAACGCCGCGCGTTGCCTCGACACCAGAGCGAAGAAATGGAAATATAAACTTAAATAATATTTCACTTCCTCGAGTCGTAACAAAATTATCCAAAGTGTTAAAAAAAGTTTAAAAATTATTTAATTTGATTAAGAAAATAACTTTCTTTTATATAAACGAACGAACGAAGAAGATACAATGTTATCTCGAAATTTTGGCTCGACACTAATTAATTACAGTCTATTCACCACCAAAAAAGTTCTTTAATAAATGTGGACATCCATTTATTCTCTCCTTATTTAATTTCCTGTGACAAGTTAACGCGAGTGTATTGTGATTTAAGAAATCTATTGAAACAGACAAAAGAAACGGATTCTGTTTCGTAGACGAGAGCTCTCCAAGTGACATCAAAGTGGAAAAGTGATTTCAGATTTTATTACTCAATTCGACATTAGTTTTTAGTGTTTACTGTAATATGATATAAGATTTAGACATTTATATTATTCTTTTTTTTATTTATTTAATAAAGGAAAAAACTAATCCTGAAAATTGAAATTGTTTTCTAAATATTTCATTACAATGTGAAACGAGAAACTGTTTTTATAATTCAATTAAGGCTTAGTTCTTATCTATTTGTTTAATATTTTTATCAATATTTAGCGCTTTGAATAGAAAAAAATACATACTTTCTTTACAATTTTATTCACGTGACGTTTAAAAACTTTCAAAGTTCTTTCAAGCTTACTGAATACATACAAGTAGCATTTTCTGCAGGCAAACACTTTGTGTGTGTGTACTGAGTAATAAATATTCACCCTTATGAGACTCTACATTATATATAAGCTCCTTATTGTTAAAGTTAGACATCTTGTACCACACAAATAAGTTAATAAGCACATCGACATCAACAGACTAAACAGAGGAAACCTACTGTTAAGACACTCCGTTCCCCACTTCCGCCGAATTTTAGGCATAGTGTCGAGTGGGGGAACTCAACGCTGGGCTTTTATGCCTTGGTTCTGGAGTGAAGATATGGAAATATTGATAAATAACAATCCTCGAGCGGGGATCGAACCCACAACCGCCGCATTACATTCATACCTTAGTTCAGCACATTTAATGCGGTAACAAAAGATAAGATATAATATGCCACATTCAAAAAGTACGAATTATGCGCACAATTAAATGATATCGTAAGCTTATAACGTAGCGCTGCCTTGAAATATAATTTCACGAAATTAAGCAAAATCGCAAATGAACATTGAAATAAGTAAAAAATAAGAATGAGCTTCATTTTCTTCTCGTTTCTCATTTAACTTTAAATTGTGGCTTTCTACTTGGTTTTATTATAGAGTGCATTATGTGTTAAATGTAGGAGAAAAAATTCTACGTCGGCGTCGGTCAAAGTGGGTGGCACATTTCTCTACAACCTAGTGCTTAAGCTTTTCAGTAACACGTTAAAGTCTTTTGCCATTTTACATTTTGTTTTTCATTTATGTATATAGTTTTATCCTTTGAGAATTATAATATCATTAGGCCTGGAATATACCTGGAGTATATATGGAATATACATATAACTGCTCTCGTATATCATTGCAGTATTTAATGTAGTTAACTATACTACAGTGTAGTGGATATATATATAGAAAACTATCGTTGCTACAGTTTAGGTAGTGACACTTCTGTTATCAGTTGCGCAACAATGGGTTGAATAGTTCCCTATCGTGCACGAAGATTAGCTTTAATCTGTTGAGACATATGGCTGGTGAGAATGGTTAAAAAAACTTAAATATATTAAAATTATAATAAATAATACCTATTTTTAAATTTTTCTCATGATTTTATTAAGTTAAAGTTAACTTATGTTTAATTATTATTTTTCCATATAAAAATTGAATTGAAATTTTAAACCGTAGATTCTCAATGCAAGTTAATTTTCAGGCATATATAAATTTCTACACGATTTCTCTGCTTTTCCACAGTCAACGCCTTGGACAGAGAGAACGTACTATTAGGACCACTTAAATCTCCACCCTCCCACCATTTACTAAATATTACGAGTAAAATGTGGAACTTAACTCCATGATGTTTTTATTTATGTAAATAATGTTAGATAACCATTTCAGTTGTATGTAAGTGAGTGAATCGGGCATTCAAGGCATTTCAGTCTGAATCAAGTTACTGTTACTATTGAACCAATTTAGCTTAACCAAATTTATTACATCCTACGATTTTAGTTGCATACTATATATTGTTTTGATTTGACACTAGTCTAGGCGCAAAAGCACAAGCATGAGACTGTAAACGCCACAGGTTAAGAGTTCAATTCCCAGTCGGGGTATTTAAGAATTTAATATTTTTATTTCCTCATGGTGATAACGGGGCAAATCTCGGCATTGAGTTTCGCCACGTACTACCTCAAAAATTCGGAAGAAAGTAGAGAACGGAAGTGTCTTAATAGTGAACGGGGTATCTTATCTCTAGGTTCCCAGGTTCCTGTGTCTACCCTACTACTATGCGCGGGACTCAAAGTGGAGTTACATAAATTATTTTTTCTGCTGGAAATATTTTTTTTTAATGGCAATACGCATAGAACCACACGAAATCAGCAAAGTCAATATTTATTTCCAATTTTGACCATCATAATAAAAGCGCCTTATCGACATAACATTGTTACTTTAAAACGTAGTAAATGAATAATAATATTTGTATATAATATATGTAGTTCCACCGTTGACCAGAGTGAAAGATTAATCGAACATAAACAGCGAGCTGTTTTGCTTCCACCACACGAAATACTCAACTAAAATATCTATACAGCACTAAGAGGCTTTTTAGTTTGTGGCTTAAGGTTTAAGGAAAATAAACTTTGACAAAATAAACTAAAATCTATGATCTAAAAATAACGATGTTGATGTACAAAAGCCTATCTTTAATTTATAACATTTTGTGCTTCTAGGCCATGACTGGCCTCTTGATACGTTAAAATCTTTTCCTACAACCTCCCTGTTAACATGCCCTTAGGCTTTCGCCTTTAAACAAACGAAATCGCAAATTTATTTTTTATATATTTTTCTTTTAAATGAAATTAATTTAATGATATCTTGATCTAATTTTTTTAAATAATGCAGAGGACCTCCATTATCCTGTTAGAAGGCCTTTTGATGTTAGCGAATCAAAATGAATTGCTTCTTTTTTTATACATACATTAGCATAATATGAAATGAATTTTGCTTGGAGCGTATCTTATAATTTGTTTCAGATGGACGGTATTATTGCTGTATTTTTGTATATTTACTTGGAAAATAATTTTAGTAATTTAATATGGAATTACTCTATAAATAATAAAAACTGGTATCATTTTATAAACTCACTCACTAACTCTCCTCCTATTTATTTTTCTATTTTAAAATCTATAAATTATTTTAATTTAATAAAAAAAAATAAGAAATAAATAATTTTTCTGCCGAATTCTGGAAGCATTGCGTGTTGCGGAACTCAACGCCGCGAACCAGAATATTTATCTTCAGCAATATTCGTACACTGTTCTTAAATATAGAAAGAAACAAGTGCTTCAAAAAATACTAGATGCAATAAAAATAGTCGTCAAATAAAGGGGGGAATAAATCTTCAGATGCAATAACCTTCCCTCGAAAGCTCTCGATCTACAGTAACACCTTTTACGAGCGTATTTCAGCGGAACGAGATAAATTAGCTTAGTTTTATGTAATAATAATGTATTTGATTAGCAAATTAATATATTAATGTGTACATTTTTAATACTTCTCTTCCATTTTTTTATTATTTCCACTATATCACTCCGCTTACCACTTTCTGCCTAATTCTGGAGGCACTGCGAGAGAGCGAAAAAATTAAAATATTAAATATTCCATTTCCTCGAGTGACAATTGAACCCACAACCTGACGCTTACAGTTGCACGCCCATGCGCCTGTGCCACTCATGACCTCTCAATTTTATCTGTATACTAGCGGACTCGCACAGCTTCGCTCGCTTATTTGCACCCTTAGGGGTGAATTAAAATAAACCACGAAACATATGTTCAATGAAATATTTTTAAGAGTCTAAGTTTCAAATTTTATAAAAATCGGTGGGGATTTAAAGATTTTTCCATACAAACTTTCACCCCTTATTGGCACCCTTAGGCGGTAAATTCTAAAAAACAAACAAAAACAGTCAGTGAGGACAAGTCCTTTTATATATTTATATAGATTATACTTACAAATTCAAAGGATTTATGTTCTATTAAGACCAGATGCTGGATTTTGCCACCGAATATTACTTATTGTATTAAATTATTATAATTCATAGCAACTAACTATCTCCAAACAGTAAAGCTACGCATTTAGGATATTCCAAGTCCTAAAGCGACGTAGTAATTGTAGCCTAAAATCAAATTACGACCACGCCATTAAATATATTTTCCCGACTACAGAATATAGGGAAGGCACTAAGTGTTTATTAACGTCACAGGTTTATGAGTCCATTATGGTTTACGAAATAATTAGAAGACAAGTCGAATTGTTTTTTTTTTCAGCTTCACGCTGTATCCCGCTTATAGCATAGGAAACTTAGTGTTAAGACATTCCGTTCTCCACTTTCCTTGATAAGTGGCGGAACTCAAACCCGTGCTTTTGCTTTGGTACCAAATCGAAGTCAATGAAAATATTCATAAATAAATAAGTAAAACAGTCGTATCAGCCTAGAATACCAAAAGATATAAGCATTTATGCATAAATAAATGCTTATATTTTTTGCATGCATTGACTTAGTTTAATGACGATTTTTTCTTTCAAGGCGTTGTACTTCTGAATATTTGATATTAATTCCTCCACCCCAAAAAGGTATTATAAGGTACAGAAGCCTAAAAAACATTAAAAGTCTACAGAATTGCTTCATTTTATAATATTTTAAGAAGATTTAGAAAAAATTAATTAAAAATTAATTTGCTCTGAATATTTAATCGGGATCATTTTATCCATCTAAATTTATTTATTGACTGAGGTTAATTTTCATTACCTAAATAAAGTTTTTAAATTTCATTCATCAATTTTTAAACATACTAATATTTAGCAATAACAAACAGTCAATAAGCTCGTGTATTTTCTACTCAAAGCGAATATTGAACTAGAAAACTTCGAATTAGCTGGAAACAGAACGCTGAAAACTGCAGTTTGCAATAAAAGCATGAAACCTAACCGATGCGATTACAGGATAACCGGATAAGGAATTTGTATCGGATTTTTTGAGCGACTATAAACTAAGGATATATTTGTTTTTCCCTAAACATTCTGTAATTTACAAGTTTCTACGTTTCAGGATATTTTACTTTGAGAGGTAGGGGGAGACCTCGGTTGACCTTCGAAAACACAGTATCAAAGATACTGGAGGAAGGTCACGTAAAAGGCACGAGGACCCCCTTGAGGGCATGTATGAAGAGGTTGATGACAGTGGACGAGGCGAAAGAGGTATGTAGAGACCGTAGCGTTTGGCGCGCCGTTCTCTCTGACTACCCCGCTAGGGATAAAGCGTGAAGTTTTACTCTATATATATTCTTATCGATCGATAAAATTTTTCCTTCCTTTTTCTATTGATACATTTTAGCTAATAGAATATTACTTCAATAACTGCAATACTGTAATATAGTATCTACTACAAGGGGTTAGCGGTGACGATATTGCATACCGCCGGGAATCTAAATAGAACTACATGTAACCCAATACACTTCCAAATGTGATCTTTCCTCATCTATATAAATATCTATAAAACGATACAATTTAATGCATAATAAAATATTTACAAACAAAATAGGCTGAAAACACATTTATAATGCTTAAAATTGAAAAACAATACCGGATATAAACGATGATGAATTTTGAATTCACCAATTAAGAAATCCCTTCCTAAATTTTTGAACAGAATTTCATTTTAAAGTTAACAACGTTTCAATTTTCTCAAATGTTTATTTTAGCGTTAAATATTAAATTTTGAAACCGCGTAAAGTTTGACCGTCGCGTCGGCATGGCGGACTTTAATTGGAGCATTTAAATACACATAAACAATAAACATTGTCACATTCGAAATAAAAATAGAAACAATCATCAACTATTTGTAATTAATTTCTAATAAATTCCAAAGAGTTCCATTAAAAATATTATCCTGTAAGAGTTGTGACGTGAAACGTTATACACTTTATATTTATAGGTATGTTTAAAAAGAATAGTTAAAATTGAGGCCGTCATGGCATATAACGGCACTGTAAGCGTGACGGTTGTGGGTTCGATTCCTACTCCTGGGATTTAATTAGTTTATATTCATTTTCAATTGCGCCACTCAACATACAAGAACGTGTATGGTAGAAAATGTGGAAGGGAGTGTCTAAGCACTAGATTCTCTATGCATATGCGGTATGCAGCATGAAGCTGAAAAAAATTAGTAAATTATGGCCAACTGATTACAAAAGTTTCAACGCCACAGTGCGTCTTGCTATAGTCGGAATCGAACATAGAACCGTCGCGTCTAACCTAAACTCAGCTAATAAATTTGAAATTTCTAAATGTAAGTTTTCACTGCCCGCGTGCGTAGGTGGATGCGGTCAGGATGGCCGGCGATTTTGGTTCTGCCGCTAACTTGGATAATTTGCGGTGTACCATATGCACAGATTAGCTGCTCGAAAATTTAGACGACCTGTACTCTGATTAATTTTCGCATCTTTAGTTAGTTAATAATAATTTAAATAAAATAATCAATTTAAAATAGCGAGAAATGCATGGACTCCTATATATCACAAGCCTATTTCGATGAAATTTGAACTTTTTATTAATTACCACATTTAAACCAAAAGGATCATCTCGATATGAGTTTTGTTTCCGATAAATTTCTGGACAAACAATAATACACTCACAAGTACCGACTTTCTGAATCACCTATATCAATGCCAATATTTATATATAATATACATGCCTGTTTTTGAAGTCAGTAAAAATATCATTTCATATTTAACATGAGGGGTGATTGAAACACGATTAATTAGTTGTAAGTGCGGGTCGAATCTTAATTAAAAAGGAAAATCGTATTATACGTTAAGCAATTCTACTTTACCTAATTTATTTTGCCGTCAACATCTTTTTTATTTTTCGTAATTTTACAATCTATTGTTGGAGCTGATAAAACAGCCTAAAGATAATTATGTCGTTCTCAAGTTGAACATGTCCAAAAAAATAAGATTAATTACGTTTACTTTTTAACAATTCAGAATCAATTTCCGCTTATTTCTATAGAAAAAGTTTATTTAATATTTAATTACTATATAGGCTTTCACAATTTAACAAGTTGCTTTTTATTTAATAAATCTGTGCACTAACTGAAGATTTTAACAAGTTATACGTGTGTATTTAATATAATGACCTTTGGGGCACATGTGTTGTAGCTTAAACCGTAACTTATTCATGGCTTAGTGCGTCAGATCCCTTTACGCAAACCAAATTTATAGACATACCTAACGAATGCAAGAGTTACCTACCTACTGTGGTATGCTCAATTGTAATTCGTCACTTAAAATAATAATAAATTACGATAAAATTCTCGACTTTGAAAATTCTAAATGAACAACCAGAAAAAAATGGTGATCTTCAAAATACTGCAGGGAATCTGGAATCATGGCTAAGTTTGTAAGCATTCTCGATCATGTCATCTATCAAACAACAAAACTACATCAAAATCTATTTATCTGTTTTGGGCATCGTAGCACTCACGTACAGGTTACCAGGACACACACTTAACTATGTGTGTAATACATGCCTCTCATGAACTTTTACATTTCTTTATATTTCTTAAGAAAATCATCACAGAAAAAGATTTACGGGAACAGCTATAGAGTATATTATTTTATATTCCCGATAGCATCTTTATATTATGTATCATAAAATAAAATATTAATGTGTTATTACAGAAGTCGTCGTTATAAGGCGTATGTCATCATAAAGATGGGCTAAATCCTCTCGTCAGGCCGAATGAACCATAAACTCAACAAGAGATATTTATATAAAAATACTGAAATTCTTACGAAAAATTATTTATATTCTACATTATAAGAGAAAAATTGTTTAATAATGAGATAAGATAAATCTTTTGACTAAAAATTTGGTTAACAATTCTTGTACAAATTAGCTTTCAACAAAATAAATTAAAGCTACAAAATTAAACGTTTCAATTTAATTTTAAAAGGTATCATAATTGTTTTTCTTCAATGTTTAGTTTAAATCTAAGCAATTCTACTTACCAGTACCATTTTGGTCTACAAAACAATACATAAATTTAATACATCCACGAACCGACTATCCCCTAAAGAGTCAATGAAGTTCAAACATTCAATCGTGAAATTGGAATGTTTGGCGTCCTCTCTTCATCCAGACATAGCTTGATAAAACATCAAAGATTTTTTCAACCAAATTTCGAATATGCGTCCATAAAAAGACACTGTTCAGTTTTAGTTTAGATTGCTTAGTGAAAATTACAGAAAATGAGATTATTACCATTCCTCTTTATAATTCTCGCTCCCTTTAGTTGGATAATGTTATTATACCTTTCAAAGTTTTATAAGTACTAAGTAAACTCCAGGCCCAAAAGAGTTCCGTTGCATCTACTGTTGTTTTTTGTTTTGTATGTTTTTTGAAGAGATAGAGATATCACTTCACAAGATTAAGAATAGAAACTGACTGAATATGTCCGGGAAAAAGGAAGAAGAGAATATTTACTATTTTAATCGTCCGAATAGTAATTGAATCCACAATAATAGAGTTTACACACGCACCATTGTGCCCCTGCGCCTCGACGGCCTCAAAATCTAATTATTTATCGTAATATCGATCCTACCCTTCTCTTATATATATATCAAAGAACTCTTTGTTTTAAATTCCAATGTAAGTATTCATGTTACCGTAATAACAGAAGTACAAAATCTACAGTAGGCTTAAATAAGTTTAATTAAGAAGCTATCGAAGAACCTTGTGCTTCCGTTGCAGAACAAAGCCGCTTCGACTAATTAAAGACTTGTCTTGTCCAACTGTTTTACATTCTTTTAGCAAAAGAAATTATTTCATTTCTTTGTTACCAATAAATTATTATATATTTAAGAAATTCGTAACATATACTTTTGTCTATATGAAAAAAAAACATTGTGTATTTTTTTGTAGGATAATAGATATCATTTCATATTTCTTTAATAACATTGTGTTATTTTCATACGGTAACTAAAAGTGGTAATAAAACCTATACCAATATACCTAAAGGTGGTATTAAAACCACCTTTAGGTATATAAAATGACAGTTCAGCAAAAACAACGTTTCCAGTAAAACAAAATAATCTTTCTTTGAGCGTCCATTAGGCTGACTCGCTGAGCCCTAGTCAAAGTCTACACATAAACTGTTATGGCACCGGTGTTGAAAACTAATTTTGAGCATGTCACTACACAAAAAGGCTTTATGTCGTCTCTGTAACAGCTTTTTTTCATTTTTGAGAGTATTTCCAACTTTCCACATAGATATATGTATATTAAGATATTAGGGAAAATAAATAAAAACAGTGATGTTTTTAGAAATAATATTGTATTAATAGTAGTTACTTATTGCATACAAAATTGACAATCAATTTATGTAAATTAAACAAAGTTAACAATATTACCGATATAAAAAATATTTATATACCAAACTCAAACTTTTAAAGCATATTTTAATTACTTTAACATTTTAATTATTATATATTAAACAAATAATAAAATCTCAATTTCCCCTTCTCTCTCCATATATTTTGAATATAAACTACTTAAGGAACATATATTTATAACTCCAGACAAGGCCCGCTTTGAACATAACATATGAAACTCTGGAGATTATGTAAATCAACGTACTGTACGAGTACTTGAATCTCGAATTAATTTCGATGCTTAGTTAATTTTCCTACATTATTAATATTATTCGAAATTTCATAATACGTTCAGAATTCCAATGAAGCAAATAATCTGTTAGTGGGTACTATGATATATGTGATTCTGAATGCTTTAATGAACATTTTCTGAATATTATGTAGATAATAATATCTACATCTATATAAATATTATGTTTATTTTTCTATAGGTCCATTATATTTTAAAAACCAATTAAATAATAACACAAGCAATATACTGCTTTTAAAGATACTTTCCGTTTTTTTTTCAGCTTCACACTGTATCAGAAGGAATCTAGTATTAAAATACTCCGTTCTCTACGTACCAAGCAATTTTCGAGACATTGCATGTTCAGTGACAGAGACTTTATTGAAATATACAAATTTATTTAAAGATACGAAAAAAAAATACGCTGTATAAGTTAAACAAAACAAAAGGGAAGAGATTCTGAAAAGGATTACCAGTACCTTTTCAGCTACCAAAGTTAATTATGGACATCGAAATTTCAAAAGGGACTGCTTACATTTCAGCAAAGTAAAAGGAAAAACTGTTCGACACCTCCGGCGCTTAACGGAGACAAATTAAAGAGTACCTTTCAACCAGATGTTTAATTTTGTATTTGGTTAAAGCTAGCTATTTTCCTGTCTTGTTTTTGTATAATTTTATAAAAAAATATTCACATCTCTAGAAGTTTTACTACAATTAAAAGAAAAATTAAAATCATTTACTTATTTTTTTATTATAATTTTTTTGTATAAAATAATAAGAATATTATGCAGAAAGAATGCAGAAATTCATCATCAACATACTATGGCAAAAAATCATATTCTTTGTAAATATAAGTCTGTAGTAACTTTAAAATACTTTGTAAGCTTTAGTTATTACGTTAACTTTTGTCAGACAAAAAGCTATCACCGGCTCGGAAGATGGTTCTATTGAGGAAACCTAACTTTCTGAAACTTAAAAGTTATTTTAAATTACATACTTATATTTTTGATAAAAATGTTGTAACATATCTATATCTAAAACACAGTTTTCCAATTCAATCTTCAATATTCTACCTTGGTTGTAAGTTCGATTTCTACTTGAGGGAATAATAATAATATTTAAATTACTTTGTTTTCCTCGATCTAGTCTAGTACCACAAGACGCGTCATTGTTCTCCGCTATAGCTTATTGGCACCGTGGCCCAAAGATAGACGGAAAATGGAGACCTAGGTTCTGTATAATATATTATTTTAATTATTTCGTTCTGGCACCAAGGCAAAATTCTGCCATACAACACAAAAAAACAACAAAATTCTGCCCGACGTTGAATTCTGCCACACAACACGCAATGCCTCGAAATATTCTTCGGAAAGTGGCGAACGGAGTGCCTTAACTCTATGATTTCGCTAACTCTGCTATATGAAGGGTACATCGTAAAATTAATTTTATTTGTCTCTGTTCTGACTTACTCGCCTGCCATGTGCGTAAAATGGAAGAAGCTAAAAAAATAAGCGTTCAAACGTTATAAAACATTAAGCGAGCGAGCGGTGCGGGCGTCAAGTGTTATAGGCTTACAGCTACTATATAACAGAAACAATTTATAAAGACAACTCGGGGACTCCCATAAAACTTTCACTGCCTCAATTTCGAATGTTTTAAGCGCTTCATGTGGACTGTTGTTAAATGTTTTTATGGCCTACGCTACTTTAACATAAATGAGATTTAATATATAAATGTATCTTCATAGATATGTGTATAGATATTATGTAATATATTATATTTTACATAAAAATAACAGATATAATTTCAATAATAATCAATAAATTAAATGAACCAATAATCAATTAGGTCAATGGGGCAGAGGCATAAATATGCGAATATAGACGCGGTTGTGAAAAATTGTGCAAATTGGGGCGTAGAGTTCCGCCACTCAACACGCGGAACGAAGTGTTTTAACACTAGGTTCCTTCTGCCAACCCTACTGAGTGCGGAATACATCATAAAGTGTAAACGCTAAACGTAAATTACATAAGTAACTAAACATATGAAATATTCAACAAGACTTAGATATATATTTTTCCACGAGCTCGTGGAATTTTTCATTTATGCTGGCTGTGAATGAAATTTTAAAGCTCCGCCAGAAACTTGACTGAAAGCTTTGTTATGTTTTTAAAACATTAGTTTGGTTATGTTAAAATAAATTATTTTTAAATATATAACTTGTAAAAGAATATTAAATGGTTTTTTTTAACCAACCACCAAGTGAATCCTATGAAAAAAAAATCAACTATATCTCTACTATAGGACCACTATTTTGCTTTTTCGATAGATTTCGATATTATAATATTTAAAGACTGGGAAAACAGTACAAATGTTGTTCTCCACTTTCCGTTACTTTTCCGAATTCGAAAAACAGCGTGTTGAGTGCCAAAAGTCGCCGCACTATATATCTTTATTTATTTCGTACTAATCCAGTTTACCTTATAAAAGATTTGTGAAATTTTGGTTGGAACAGATCAAAATTATCGTGAACCTGACGTTAATCAGATTGCGGCTACTGCGATGCCATTTACCTATCAAAGGCTACCTCTAAATGATGGGGAGCAATGTTGAGGAACAAAGGATTGAGGTTAATACGGATATCGAGCGTGGGTTTAAAGAACTGTTTACAAATATTATAATCCTTCTAAGCGTATTTTCTTATATATTCTATATCTATCAAAGTACTGGAACATATCTAAAAGTCATCAAATATATTAGCTTATGATCCCATGGCCCCAGACTAACCTCATTTTAGCAAATTTGAAATTTTCTAAATTATTAGTCTAATATATAAATTGAAAGAAAGATTAAAAAGAAAGAAAGAGAAGAAGAAAGATTGAAAGAAAGATTAAAGATTAGAACTACGGTATATATTAATTATTTCAAATGTCTTCTTGTATCTACTATGTGGAACTTATATCCGATGTCTTTGCATTTTCCAACGTCGATGATACGCCAATATTCTATAAGAAATATTATGTTAATAACAAATTCCGTACTGTATATTATATTAGAAAAAAAGGAAACGCCATAAAACTATAAAGAAATACATTAGAATTGTTCTTTGCTAATAAATTATATTATTCTGTACATAGCATTTTTTTTATTTTATTTTATAGTTAAAAACTATACACACGGTTTCCCACAAGAGTGCGGAGAATACTAACGTTACGACTCACTCAATTAAAACTACTTAAATGTAGATATTTAGAAATTAGGTGTAAGTAGATTCACTGTCAATTGAACTATAATTGACATATAATATACGAGGACAATTACTAGATCAGTAAATAATGTCAAATTTTCAAGCAACTTACTTTTTTTCCGCAAACAATTATCAAAATATGCATCACAGTAAGACTTAAATGTCATAACCTTATCCGGATAATAAGGATCTTGCATGGTACACACAGGGATTGGAATTGATCTGAAAAGCATTTAATTACTATCAGCAATTTCAGTTATGTTATTTAGTATTTCCAGTTCTTGCACACATCAGCAATTCTTTCCAAAACTGGTAACCTCAACCATGTCATGTTTTAATAGATACTGACAACCACTTCCAAGACTACTCCTCGAATATATAGGAAAAAAATTCTACCAGTGAACTATCTTATCTACTACATCATAATATATAAGAAAATCATACTGATTAATCAAGCATTTCATATAGTCATCATAGCATCGTTCAAATTCTTCTCGATGGCTGAACTGTGCATTCACATAATCGAAAACCATCGTAGTAAACTTGCCGACATCGTGCTTCACTGCTATCTCTACGTCGGATTGGGGTATATCTGTTATTATCGTGACAAGTTCCGTTGTCGTTTCTGAAATTAATAATAATATTGTGAAGTCAAAAATGTTTGGTGAAATATTTGGTCTTAGTATTTGTTTTCAGCTTATGGCTTGATGGTGAAAAACCTCGACTATCATCTATCCCTATATAGCTTTATTAGTTAAGATAGCGGGGCATATCGATTTTAATATAGTCTTAAAAGTATTCAGATTTTATAATTGTCATTTACTTTATTAATATGAATATACTCTATATTGTAAATTTTCAATCAATGTTAAATGCTCCAAGTATAGGTAATGGCTTTGTCTAAGTATAGGTAATAACAAATACATTTCGTCTTAGCGTTTTGACCTCTAGTTGACAATAGTCCAACATTAAAGACACTAAGCAAACAATATACGTTATTCACGGAATGTTGAAAGCAGTGCCACGGATACAAGAAGTTCTGATTTGAAACAATAAACATTAATATTTGGCGTCACAAAGAGAAACTTTACTAAACAATACATACAAAGTGTATTACTTTGCTTACCATTGAAGTTATTTTACAAAAAAATATTTTATACAACTATTTTCTGGTCCAAAGCTTTTAGAATGATGCTTTTAAAAACTACTCAGCTTAAATCATGAAACAAACATATAGCTGTTTTTTGTTAATATTTAGTAACAATAATAGTGGACAAAGAGCCCATGACCGCTACACCTCATTATTTTATGAAAACTGAAAATTTTACGTGAAATTTAACACGATCGGGGAATAAGAAATTTCTATGGTTACTTTGGCAGTTATTAGACAAATAAGGTGCATAAAATAGAAGTAGCTTTCTCTAAATTATAAGTTTATGGATAAAGTCATTTCTAATACTAATGGATTCTATTGGCAATGATTAACGTCACTTCTTATATTAACCCGTAGAAAAAAGCGTGGCGTTGATTTTCGCCACTTACCATGCAATATTCAAATTGGTGGAAAGTGGAAAACCGAAGTGTCTTAACAGGAACGGAGAGTCTCATCACTAGTTTTCAATGTTCCCTGTGGCTAGCTAAGTATGCGATACATCATAAATCTAAAAAAATACTTAATTTGATATGTTTTTCAATTCACAAAAATATAACAAATTTGATACCCGTAAAACTGTAAATTGAGATTTAAAATATCGGTGTTATTTATGGATTATTTTATGAGAAATTATCAATATTTTGATATGTCGATTCTTTTTAGCCAAGTACGAATGGGAACCCGGATAGTATCGAATCTATATACCTATTTTAAAAATGACTGGTAATTTAATTACAAATATCAACTTAGGTACTTAGATATACCACTTACCTAAGATAATAGTTTCCAACGTAGTTGCAACATTCCCTTGCGCCGCTATCATATGAATACTAAATAATAAATTTAAAAGAAGCATACATTTCGAAATTTTATTTAATTTTCGTTTCATTTTACTAATTAAAATAGGCACAAATAACTATCAATAATTATTTATCGAAGCTATTGAAGTAAAACTACTGAAACCGTATTTGGCATGTATAAATAACCCAGAAACAAGATAACTTATAAAGCAGATTGAAAATGAAATCAGTAGACAATTTACATCGGATTAAGTACCAATATGTACGAGTAGTACGTACAAAAACTAATTAACGTGATAATGAACGACTGCCATTTGAGATATTAATATTCACCACATGCCATTGTGATGCAGTTGGAAAAATTATCACATATAAAGTTTATGGGTTTAACATGTACTTAGGTTATGCAAGCTTACACGTAGTGTAAAAACACTCCGTTATTAAAAAATCGTAAAGCAAGTTAAAGCTGGTGTTGTATATAATATTATTAAAACAAATTACATATTAACAAATTATATATAACTTTTTCAGAGACGTAATCGAGAGAACACTGAAGTAAAGTGTGAGTATTTGCTATCAATAAAGCAATTCCAAAGCTTTAATTAGCACGGTAATTAACATTTCCCGTTGTGAAATATTGAATATGTGTGATCTGAAATGTCTGATGAAATACTTGTTTAAAGAAGATTAGAAAGGTAAGACAAAAAAATAATAAGAAAAATAATCTGTCAAATAGTTCTATTTCTTATATAGGTACTGTGAGTTGTACTGCCGATGGCTCTGTGAAACAATCCTGAGGCTCCTGTCCTGCTCGAGCACCATGAGGTTTTAGTGGGTATTTGGATGGCTCATATCTGCCAATCTATGTATATCCCATAAGCTTTTCGAGTACCCACATCGTCAAACTTTATCATTGTCTATTTACAATTAAACATAGAAACCCATAAAATTCATACAAAAAAATGATAATAGGGAAAAGTTTCTTACGTCTAAAAACATATTTCTAAACGTCTAATGCACAAAATTTATTTCCCACTCCGGTAAAACATGAAAAGAGCATTAAAATTCTCACCTTTTTATTTTATATGTAGTACTGAAGCACTACCGTTAAAACATTAAGATTTCCAACGCCAGCTCCTGGCGCATAATCCTTTAGGATTAAAATACATCTCCACTATAAAGCGGGCGATTTGCTATCTCCGCTGTAATGGAATATATTTTCTAGTATTATAACTTTAGCATATTATTAATAAAAAGCTTTTCTTTGGTTATTTTGTAATAATATTAATTTGGATTTAGACTAATGGACCTTCATATCTTAGATTCTTTACTACGTTGTGGGTCAAAACTTATGCAGAAAAATTATTACACCTTAAATTATAAAATACGAAAACATTTATATATATTTGGCAATTCTTTAAGGCAGACCTTAATTATTTGATAAAAAGTAGGTACTGTGAGAGCATCATCATTATCCTCGTATGTGCAACCTTATTATTGATGGATGAGTGAAACGGATATTAGTAGTGGGGCTAAAAAATGAATATGAGAATTTACAGTTCGAGAGTTTCGCCATCCAATACATTCATGAGGTAATAAGTATATATAATGTATAGGTAAACAAGAGTAAACATCGATACATTACAAATGAAGATGTCAAGACACGGCTCGTTGCGTTCACCCGAGACATGTCACATCAATCAACCTAACACCTTAATCTCCTACACTCTACTCGTATTTCTCTTGGCAATTACCAAATGAGTTATAAAATTAAAAAGACTTACATAATATGGTGATTTTACGATGAAGTTACAGACATAACTTTAAATACATTATTGCCTATTAATTTTCTGAAAATCGAAATTTTCGCCTTTTATTCTATAGTTCCTGAGTAGCTATCCTCTACTATCTCTACTATCACTTGCCAACCATCTCATAAGCGTTTAGTAGTTTAATACTTATTTAGCACGAAAAAGACGTTAAATATTACATTAGAAATCTTGAAACTGTAATATATGTTTTGGGCTTAAATTAAACAAAGCCGAGATACACATAGACGCAAAGTATTATAAAAATCAGATATATTGCCAAAATTTGAGCTATAAGAAAAATTATTTATGTTACACATGCGTCTGCCAAGTTTGATAAATGGCTCTGTGAGAACTTATATTGGAAAACTTGAGACAAGACCGAGTCCGTGCATCGACAGTTCAAACTCTAATTGGAAGGGTGCTCTCACTAAGTATACGAGTTATTGGTGAAGCAAAATATAATTTCATGTTTTCTTTTATATGGTTAGTCACTTTAAAATATTTAAAGTTAATAACAATATCAGGCGTCAATAAGTAAATGGATAAGTTATATAAATATTCTTCAATTTATTTCTATTTTCACGTCTTTGTTAAAATTACAATGATGGCAACGCTAAATATTTCATGATTATCATCTTAGGACCTAAAAGTATTTATAGTTAATTATAGAATGAGGTCCAAAAATGTAATAAAAATAGAATCTTCTAGAATCTCTTTTCTTCAAGTGGGTACATCGGTTTATAACAGAATTAGAAAAATGAACTTAAAGTTAAAACGCTCAATTTTCGAGACATAACAACGTGTAGTGGAGAAATTCTACGGTAACTTTTGCCTTCTTACCAGGATAACCTTCCACATATGGGAAATGAACCCACAATCGTACTGACAGCCGAACGCTGTGCCGCTGCACCACGACGATGCCAGAAAATCTACATTACCCCATTTAAAATGTTAACACCATATTGCTCGACATCATCCATCAGTATTAAATGCAAATTAAATACTTGAGAGAGTTAGGATGCTTGCCAAGATTCTAAATCACGTTTCTGTGTTTTACGAGTTCTAACCGCCAGGCCATCTCGACGACTGCCAACAAATAACCGACTAGCAACGCATTACACGAGACGTTAGATACTGTCACCTACACAAAGAAGAAGAAAAAATAGAGTTTAGGTCATTCTTGATGTTAAATCTTAGTAAATTAATTTTCCTATATAATATATTAAATCGATTAGACATCGACATATATTCAGCTTATTATTATACATTTAACTCATATTATACATATTAAGCCTCAATTCAGTAAACTGAATCAATCAGTTTAGCAACCAAAGCAATGGTAACGCAATTTACACCGCAATATATAACATAATCTATTCGTAAGCTTTTATTTAGTTTTAGGCACTATTTACTGCATTAAATTTATTATCATTTTATTCATGTACATTTTGTTGGTACAAATACAAAAAAAAAAACAATTTGAGAGCAATTCCATACATTACCTTTCTGAAGTCAAAAGTCCCATCTGGACCGTTTATCGCGTTATCCAGTAACCGCATCGTTTAGTGCCGAGCGGATTTACCGTGGAATGTGACGGTACGCCGTTTACGGTCTGTTTTCAGGCTATTTAAATTATACAGTTGTGACCGACACGTAAATACTTATACGGTTGGAAATCAAATAAATTATCAGTTGTTTTTTCTTGTATTTATAAGCTACTTTGTTATAATACAAACAAGTTACTATATTCATATATTTATTTTATTGTGATATATTTTTTAAATATAAGAATATCTTAATGTTCTCCACTTTTTTTTTGTTGTGAATTTTAATAATATGTTTCCTAACCCATTTCTTTGATACCTAAGTAGACTAAAACAGCCTCACGCCTGTATCCCTCAAAATTGTATAATCATTTTTTGATACCGGTAATCATTAACTTTATTAGGATTTCTTCCTAACACAACAATTGAATGAAATGAACTTAAATTGCAAAAAATTATAATGAATTATATTTGTTATTAGTGTTTATAATTGAAATACAATTCTGTTCCGCCACATATAAAGAAATATCGGAAAATGGTGACCGTTTTTGATAAATAAAATGTTCTAAGTATTACTTTTTAAAAAAAGAACACTTTGTTAACCTTGTATCAGGTGGATGAAGATAGCAACTACATACCACATTCGGTAAACTAGGGGATGAAAATGAAGTCTTAATAATTCATCAAAAACAACGTTGCTTCACCGCGAAGCGCTAACAAGGATTTAAATATTTAAAGCTACGAAACATCTGTTATTCGGAAAAAATTTAAAATACTTTGTTTTTTTAACAAGTGCCTTACTATAATTTTAACTTTAAAAAAAAGAGATTTCAGTCTAAAGTAAACAAAGGTTAAATACGATATTTTTTATTACAGTTTAATTATGTGGTTAAACTCTAATAAAAAGATTATCAGATTAATCCCTTATTGTCTAAATGTAAGAAATTTCACTTATTACAAGATATTTCTTAGTGTAAGACTCACAAGGAAGGAAAGCCATTGCAATTCACATTTTGCAACCAGCTTAAAGTGTAAAGAGAAGATCCCAGATAGAAACTTCACAAACTCCAAGATTTAATATTTCACTTCTGCTCTCGCGAGCTGCATAGTAATTTTCAGTTTGCTATTTTACTTTTTACATTAAGTTATTAAACTTTTATAGGAAGCTTCCTGGATAATAAGCCGTAAAAATGCAGCTTACGAGAAAACTCTTACCATAAAGAACATTGGAGACCTTTTCTATTGTTTAAAACACTTCTGTAACTGCGCTACAAAAATAAGAACATAAATATAAAAAAAATATAAATTATATTTTGAATTTTCTTAAAACAATTCTGTCATGCTTAAATTAACAAATGCGCGGCGAATATTTGAAATTTACATTTCAAATATTCGCTTACGCTTACGCTTACGGCTTACGCCTTAATATATTTTTGACGTCCTTTTTAAATACAAACACGCGTGTTAGTAGCACATGTCAATAACAGAATAAAAATTTTACAGTTAATATTAAAAATGAATATTCTTTTAACAAATTATTCTAAAAAAATACTATTAATAGATATTAATAGATATTAATTTTCAGGTTATTTGAGATTTTATTCATTATCAAATCATACATGCATAAATGATTTTGAGAATGATTTTCAAAATCATCTATTTTGAAAAAAGAGGCCAGCTGAAATGCAGGTTCACATATTTACATAAGGTAAAAAGATTTGTAACAAATTTACAAAATTTTTAGTTACAGCATTTCTCTAATTTGAAAAGCAGCGCTAACCTAATTTCTTAAAAGGCAACTTAATGAGCAAACTTTGATTGCTCCTAGAAAACACACGAAATTTCCTGCCTCTTCTTATGTACACAAGACAGTCAAAGCTGGTGATGAATGCAGGCAATTAAGTATGCTGAGCACATTTATTTAACAAAACTTGAAAAACGTAGCTTACACTGCAGAATTAACTTATTAATTACTTACTTTCTCATTCTCCCATAAAGGCATGTTTATTTAGTAACCAATTCATTATGAACTAATATGATAAACTACAAAAGGTATAACAACGTTGGAAACCTATTGATTATTTAATTTGAAAGTTTAAATGGTAATTAAAGCGCGGCTTCAAATTCTATATAGAATTTGTATATGTACATAATATTTTTACCTATTTATTCCCATTATTGTTATAATAAAAAATTATAACAACATAAATTTTACTTAATTTATTTTTTATACTATGTTTATGTTCAATTAACTACTCGCCTCCGGCAGACCAATTAGACATAGGCAAAAGGTAATACTACTAATTTAGTCAGCGAAATGTTATATCTTATTTTCAATAATAATAGTAAAATTATTACATTAAATAAGATTCAAAGCATGAAGCTAGAAAATGCATTTATCTTAGATGCTTATAATGATAAGAATTGTTATTATCATTGTATTTTTTTATTACAAATAGGTAGATACATATTTAATTATCTAGTTGTATACCAGAAACAGTTCTTTTACAGAAAAGACCAGCAGTAAAAGGCATGAAAATAATTCAGTTATGGAATAATTCAATTAAGCCACGAGCACTCGGCGAAACATCACAAAGTAGTATCTGTTATGAAGCCACACCTATGTATGTGCATATGAAAGTAACTTGCTCTAGGCTTTAAGAAAATTGATTTAAAATAAAACTTAAACTTGATTTTTTTGTTTTTTTATGTAGATCATTATTTGGTACATGAATAGCCTCACTTAATTCTGATAATATGTTATTCTAAGTTGCCATAGAAAGTCATCAAAACAAAAGGAAACATCGATCCATCCATCCATCAGCCTTTTATCGTCCACTGTTGGACATAGGCCTCCCCTAATTCTCGCCACTCCGTCCGGTCCTGCGCCCTTTGAATCCAGCGGATTCCCGCTGTCTTCCTAAGGTCGTCGGTCCACCTGGTTGGAGGGCGGCCTGTGCTCCTTTTGCCGAGACGGGGTCGCCATTCGAGGACCTTTCTTCCCCATCGGTTGTCGGCCCTCCTGACAATATGGCCTGCCCATTGCCACTTCAGCTTGCAAATTTTGAGAGCTATGTCGGTAACCCGCGTTCGTCTACGGATTTCATCATTACGAATTTTGTCGCGTAGAGAAATACCAAGCATAGCCCTCTCCATCGCTCGCTGAGCCACTTTGAGCCTGTGGATAAGGCTTGCAGTGAAGGACCACGTCTCAGCGCCATACGTTAACACTGGCAACACACACTGGTTGAAAGTTTTTGTCTTCAGGCACTGAGGGATACTAGACGAGAAGATATTTTGTAGTTTCCCAAACGCTGCCCAGCCGAGTTGGATTCTACGAGTGACCTCTCTCTGAAAGTTGGACTTACCCATTCGGATCA